>VOCS01057823.1:0-15604 GCA_007922155.1 Mesoclemmys tuberculata | reverse complement strand
CTAGATGATCATATTGGTCCCTTCTGACCTATGAGTCTATGAGATGTCTATGAGGTGCCAGAGACTTCATGAAGTCCCTGCTGACTTGGACCCAGATGCACCAAGGTGTTAGGCTCGTAACTTCCACTGAACTCATAGCAAGTTAAGTGCCAGCTACCTTAGTGGAGCTGGGCCATAGCTTCTGCTATTGATTTTATATGGCTGATGTCTAGCTGCTGCAGTAATAGATGTCAGAATAACCCCCTGAGACAGACAGACAGACAGAGACAGACTGCTAGAGCTAAGGTTAGCTGTCCCTTTCCGTTACAATCCCTCCTTTCCAGCTGCTTATCGCTGTCTCAAACTTTTCCCTTTCGAACCGAAATCTCCCAGCTCCAGTCTATGCCTGGGCATGAATTTAATTTAGAAAAGTTTTGGCACAAATAACCAAGAGGTTTTCCGAAGAGCAGCGTTTCTGTCTGTGGCTTGCAGACAGCAATTTTCTTGTGCGTAGCTTTCCTCTCATTTTGGCACATGGGGACTAATAATGGTCCCTCTTCGTGGCTTTGGTGCAGCGACATTCTGTGGGGCGCTGGGTGAGATTCGCTGGCCTGGGTGTGCAAGCGGCTGGCCTGAACATCTCTGGATCTGTGCACAGGCAGGACATGCACAAAGCCAATCTGGCTGTGGTATGAAGGTCTCGGTTGACTAGTGACCCGACTCGGTGTATCTAATCCCATGCTCTTACTTTCTCTTCCAGACAGAGCCTGCTGTACAGGGAGCACACAGGTGCTCATCCCTCCCCCGTACCTGTCACTGTCAGGCGGGTCCCGTTCCCCTCCAGGAGGCAGGGCTGGGCCAAGGGGAAGATGACGAAGAGGCACAGGTAGAGGGCCGAGTCGTTCTGCTGCAAGGTGTGGATGTGCAGGACGCTGGCAGGGATGTTCTCCAGCCACGCCATCTCCACCCGTCCCTGCAGCTCCTCCACCTCAGAGATCTTCCCCGTGCCCATCAGGCCATCCCCTCTGCGCCCCCTGTGCCAGGTGACGAGGATGCTGCTTGGTCTCGGGTGGCCCTGGGGCAGCTCCAAGGTGCAGTTCATTTCTACAGAGCCTCCGGCTTCCTTCACTGCCCATGGAGGGTGCTGCAGCACGGAGATCTGACCGACCCTCTTCAGACACCTCCCTGCAGGGAGGCAAGAAAGAGAAAATACATCCCCCCAGACTCCGCAATGTACATGACAATCATCACTGAACAGATTCACCAAGCAGCAGTGTAGCACTGAGTAGCAATTCAAGCCAGCAGTAATGGGATGGGCTAATGGGACACTGCTGCCTCCCATCCTATAATCCTGTGGTTCTCACCATTGTGGCAGCTTCCTGATGGGAAAGGGAATTTCCCAGGAGGATGTCAGCTCTCTTCCATAAATGTCTAACCCCAAGATCACATACCCAAGGGTTCTGATGGGGATGACAGCTGGGATGTCCTTGGGTTTCATTTCATCAGTCCAGTATCTTGCTGAAGAGCAGAGCCTATCTTGTGGCGTAATCACAGATTGTTGTGGTATAATCTTTCCTGTTATTTATTCTCATTGTATCACAGCAGCTCTCGGCACCAGTGATGCCCTCCCTGTCTTGGAGAAGTGCACTTTAAAAAGTACTTAAACTGCAGTAAAGGGCAGAATCATGAGAAATACGAACCAAGCAACAAAATACGTACAGTGCCTGGCACAACGGGGTTTTGACCCAGGACTCCTAGGCACTATGGCAATACAGATAATGTCTGATAATAGCAGAGACTGGCTCTCAGCACTTTTACCAGCATGTTGTCTAGGCCCTCTCTTGTCATTCTCAGACATAGAAACCGCTCTATGCGGCGCTGGCTGGCACAGCAGTTGGGAGGGGAGAAGCTTCCTGATGTTGCATGGGGGTTAGAAACAAACATAGTACAAGTGCCCATGCCTTGGCTATCCTAGCACTCCCTCCATTGCTGATAAAGCTGCACAGGTGCTAAAGCAATGGTGGGAGGTATCCTATAAATGGCCAGTGTAGACGTAGCAATCGCTTAGACATAGTTGTCTAAGCAATACATTGTTTGCACATATGTCAAGGCCAGCATGGCCCATTGTGTCCACCCAGCCCAGCGGGCTCTCCCCTAATTATTCTGTATCCAAAACAGAGCGTCCAGGAGAGCTAGAGAGGAGCTTTCAGAGAGACACCCCCTGTGTTTTACAGACGTCAAGTGATGGAGAATCAGTTGTGCTCCACTTGCTGTCTAATGCTGATGGTACTTGGATCTTGGCTTTTGAACAGTCGCTATATTTAATGTAAAAAAGTCTTTTTCAGAGGTTTCTTTTCTTATTTCTAGTCCTTCCGGGGGAGACTTTCAGAAGAACTTAGTGCACTCAGAAGTACGAGTCCCACTGAAAGCATACGTGTTACCAAGAGTGGGTGTATCAACAGGTCCGGTGCAGGAAGACAAACCTCACTTAATGCGGAGGTGCTAATTCTTGCTAGGCAAGTGAGATCTACTAAAACCGGCCTTTTTATTAACAAAACTCTTTGAACAAAGCCAGAAAGATGCTGTGGAGAAAGAAATATGACTCATGGGAAGCTTTTCTGGAAAGCTAAAACATTCTCAAATGTGCTTGAAAGCAAATCCAACCCCACCCTCCATTTCTCCCCTGGAACAGAATTAGTTCAGAGGTATCTTTGTTTACCATTAAACTATTCAGTGCTACCAGATGTGCCCGTCACTGTGAGGTCTGCTTATTTATTGGGGTTCCCTTCCTGGAAGAGGGGGTGTGATTCTATTAATGCGCTGCTTGTGTTACTGGTGTGTTCACATGGCTACACGTCCCCTCCCAATGGAGCTATCCTGCAGGACTTAAGGTTTTCAGGGCTGGGTTCCTCCAGCCCCAGATTCAACTCCCCCCCACCCCCCCACCCCCATTCCAGATGAACTGAGTGCGTCTGAGCAGACCGGGCTATGAGCACTCTCAGCTGACCCCTTGTACGTCCCTGAACTCAGCAGGCTGGTGACACAGCGCTGTCAGCTGTCACCCTCCTGTGCCCGTTGCACCGCACCAGAATGGAGCACACTTCTGAGCAGACTGGGTCCAAACAGCACTTTCAGCTGTTCCCTTATGTGCCCCCTGGACTCGATCAGGCCGGGTCAAACAGCACTTTCAGCTGTCACCCTTATGCGCCCCTGGACTCCGTAGGCTAGGCAGAGCAGCACTTGTCAGCTACCCCCTTTATATGCCTCTTCACAACACAATTGTTCTAGCAGTAACCCCCTTGATGAGCAAACCCCATAGGATTTTGGGCACTCCAGGGATCTTTGACTGAGGTAAAAGAAGCGTTGCTGCAGAGCAAGGTAGGGAAGCCAAAAACACAAAGGAGTAAATGCATTTAGAGAGAGAGAAACTGGCAACCAGCTTGATTACAATAGTTAGTTTATTGCCAGTATATAAAACTTATGATACTAAAAGTGATGCCGTACAAGGAGAGAAAAACAATCTAACACTTACAATACAACACAATTACAGTAGGGGCATTGGAGAAGGCTGGCCCAGGTTTGATGACAAAAGTCGAAAGTTATACCTGAATTAGAGAGAGAGAGAGAATTGGGGAAATATGGGGGGGTTGGGAGGGAGGAGGGGAAATCTCACCACTCCTTGCAGCTCAGAAGTTCCCAGGAGACAGGCTGTTCAGCTTAGGGTCAGAAGCGCTTGAGAGAGAGGCAAAGCCCACAACAGGGTCAGTCAGGAAAAGGGGAAGCAGGCAGCATTTGGGTCCAGGCATCAGAAGAGAGAGATTTGAACTTGGGTAGGGGTATTTTGTAGAACCAGGTTTGTTTGTGGGTAAACAATGTCTCAGTGAAGTACCCCAGGGTGGTTTTCTCTATGCTGGACAATAGGAGCTGATCACACTGTTCCTTGGGGGAGCTCACAACGCAACCAGGCAGATTCAGTGTTTTGCATATCAATACTCGAATGGTCTGAGAACTGCGGAGCTGGATGGGTGTAGGTGTGAGTTCATTTACATCAGGAGCAGAGATCTCCCATCATGCAGTGCGTCCCTGGCTTGCCAATCCCAGAGTTCAGTGCGGTTCCTGCTTTGGAGCTTGGTTCTCCATTCTTCATGCTAATTCTTGTTCCATCTTCGATGTAGATGAGGCATGGGGAGTTGTCTCAGTCCTATCACCCTTGTTGGGAGGGTTTTAGGTGTGTCTCCCACAGGCTTTTCATCGCTTTTGTTTCTGGGTCAAGCAGAGGCTGGGGGGGATTCAGGTGAGCCAGAGAGAGTCGGGGTTTTTCACCCTGGTTCCCCAAGAACACAGAGCTGCCAGGTAACACCAGAGGCAGAGAAGAGTGAGTAGTCCAGCCCATTTTTCAGCATTGCAGCAGGCTGATTTCAACCAGGAAATATCTAGAGCCTTCAGTCTCTCTACGGATGGGACGTTTCAATTTCCCCAATTGCTGCACCCATCATTCAAAACTCCTCCCAACAAAAGTTCCACCTAATATTTAAGAGGAGGTTTCCCAGCTGCTGCTCATCATTTTTACTTCTTGTTCTGTCCTTACTGACCAAGGAGAATGATTGGTCCCTGACTCCTCCTTGTAACATACCAAACTTAATGGAAACTCATTTTCCCCATCGTTTCAACAGGGAGAAAAGACGAACTCAGCCTAGCTCACAACGTGGTGAACATAAGAAACTTCTAGAGAGCATGAGTTTGGAGTGGGTAGAAGAAGAGAAATTAACAGCCTCCTCCAAGGAGACAGAGACTGTGGCATCATCGTTCTCTACTTCATTCCAATTCTATTTATTGGCTACATCAATGGCGAGACAGTAAAACGTCTTAGAATCCCTTGATGCTGTTACCCATGTGTAAGAAAAGGCACCTTGGGGAGCAATCCTGTATTTGCAAAGAGATGGAGTGGATAGTCCAAGAGATTTTTTCATAGTTAACTTATAAACTTAAATTAATGTTTCTTTTTCAATGATTAAATACTCTACAGCTTTCTATCTGAAAGGAGCTATCCATTTATATTGTTCTTTTCAGAGTCATTGACAGTAGCAGCTGACAAATCCTATGTTCTTATATTGGCACCTCTTACTGCAGTGTCTGGCAGAAATATGCATTTTAGGCATAAAAATGCTAACCAAGTCCTGGCTTACCAATAAAAGTCTCTTACTTACCATTCTCCTGGGAGCTGACAGAGATTGTGAGCAGGAGGATGGAGAAACACATGAGGAGTTGCATCTCAGCAAGCCTGGCTGTTGCTGGAACTTGCGATGAGGTCTCTGTTAGGATGTTCTGGTTTCAGGAGGATGGGGCTGTCTGTTTTGATCTAAGGGCGGAGCCAAAAAGAGTCCAGACCACCACACAAAGCGTGCTCTGGGCTCCATGGATTGGGTCAGCATAACATTTTCTGTCTATTTCCAAACCGCAGCTTCATCATGGGGAGACCAACGCTGGAACAGTGCACCCACTTCTGGGGTCCCTACTTTAAAAAGGAGGCTGAAAAACTGGAGAAGGTTCCGAGAACAGCCACAAAAATTACTCGTGGGCTGGAGCGAATGCTTGAGAGTGAGAGACTTAAAGATCTCAACCTGTTTATTTTATCCAAAAGATCAAGAAATGACTTGATCACGGTGTGTCAGAACTTCCAAGGGGAGAAAATACAGGCTACTAATGGGCTTTACACTATCAGAGAAAGGCAGAACAAGAAACAATGCCGGCAGGCTGGTGGCAGACAAATTCACATTAGAAATCAGGCACCAGTGTTTCCCATTGACGGTGATTAACCACTGGAACAAACTCCCTTGGAAAGTGATGGATTCTCCATATCTTGGATGACTCGGTGGAAGATGATTCAGTCAAACATAAGTTATTTGGCTCAGTACAGGGGGAACTGGATGAGATTCTCCGGCCTGTGTTATACACAAGAGAGTTAGAATAAAACCCAGAACAGAATGTAGCAGCTTCTTCTCCGTCTGGTCAAAAGCCAGATCTAAGGTACTCACTTCTGACATCAAAGAAACCACTGAGCCCCTCGGGGTTCATTACAAAAGGACTTTCTCAGTCAGATGCACTGCAGAGAGGGTAAGATAAGACACAGCCCAGTAACAGCTGTGTGCGAAAAAGCAGTAGAGTGGCACACAGAACAATGCTAATATTTTATGCCTGTGGTTTTAAGCGTTTGTTTTATTAGTCTGCTTAGCATCTCTGAATGCAACGGTGGACATGCAGCCGCTCAGCAAGGATTTGACAGGAAATCAACAGGCCGAGCCTGGTATTTGAATCTTTGCTGATTATAACTGAGTATTGAATCTGCTTGGTTATATCTGCTGGTATAATTCTGCGGGAGGTGCCGTCCCTTTATTCCTCCTCCAAAAGGATCCATCTAGCCAAGCAAGACGGGTGTGATTCCCTCAGGAGTCCAGCCACCACTCACTCTCACACTCACACACCAGCCCCAGGAAGGGCGGAGACCATGATTAAACTGCCAGCTCACCACCAGCAGCTGAACTTCATTCGAAAAAATGTAGCACTTGAATTAGCCCCCCCGAGTCTAGTGATGAAATAAAAGTACGCTATAATAGGGAAAATATTGAACAGTACCGTCTGTGCAGGGAGAAGGAGTTCAAAGCCAAAAAACCAGCTGCTTCATATGGATTCAGAGCTTATCTAAAGATTTCATGGCCCTGTCTCAAATATGTATTAAGCGTGAGATATTTTTAAGGGGAGTGTTAACATTTTGTGCTTCTTGGTAGGTATTAAACAAGTGACCTTCCTTGCTCAAAAGCAGGGTCTGAGACAAAAAAGGGAGAGATACTGGACAGGTTTAAATTGCAAGTCTGAGTCTTTCCTGTTGGAAAACACAGATCTGATATCCTCACCGAGTGGAGTTTGTTGCCGTAGCGGTGTTGGAAACCTTAAGAATAAGGTTTAGCAAAGTTCAAAAAAAAAACCCGAACAAAAATCTTGTGCGTGTGCAGTACTGACTAATGGCCCTCGGGAGCCTGTGATTTATTGAGTCTTAAGCACTCTCTGTGTGTTCTACTGTTAATTTGAATTATAAACCTGGCACTACGATATTCAAAAGTAAAGAATTTATTTAACTCTGGAAAAAAAAAGGACCCTCCTGCTGCCCTCTGGCCCTGCTGTCTCACACTATGCAAAAACACGTAACTGTTGCATCTCTTAACTTACTTTGCAAAATTAGTGTTGCATTAACATCGTTTCCAAGTAGGAAAAATTTGTTACAAGTGTGCTGAGAAATTGCCATGTTTTTGTTAGTGCATATGTGAAAAAGCGACCAGCAGGCAAAGGGTTTAAATAAAATACCCATAGTCCTTTTCTTACAAGTAGTTTCACTTTTACATTCGCTCCGTGATTAATTGTGCTAACACCTAAGGAAATAAAGCATTTAAATACAAAGCAGCTTTCAGTGTTTTAGAGCAAGATCTGCTGCTCTCTGCCTGGGACCCTCCAGTCTGTAGGTAAGGCACTTGTTTCATATTTTGGCACCATGTTCACGGGACAGATGTGGATATGGAAATTCAAGATGAGAAAAATGACAGGGTTGAGCTACTTTGCTGTCTCTGTGTCAGTGGCATACGGGGGCGTGGGGGAGGCTCCTGCCCCCAGGGCCGTGGCCAGGCTAGGGAGATGAGGCAACCCCTGACGAGCTGAAGTGACAGGTAAGTGCGAGGGACGCACTGGGCTGGGCCTTCATGGCGGGACAGGGGAGCAGGAGGCTCTGAGGGGCGCCCCCGTCTCTCCTACACATGGTGAAAGCCACCTCCACCCAGGCTGGAAGGGAGGCTGTCCAGTCTGAGCCAGCACTGGGCTGCAGCGAGAGGGGCGGGCACCGGGTAGGTGTGGGGGGGCAGTAAAGCCAAACCTGCATTTGCGCCCCCCAAGCTTCTGCCCCCCCCATAGGTACAGACCCCCTTCCCCAGGGCAGCTGGGGGGCAGCGCTGGGACACCTTCTGCCATACTGGGGGGGTGGCACAAATGTAGGCTTGGCCCCAGGCACCAGAGACCCTCGCTCCATACACCGCTGCTCAGTCTCAAAGATGATTCCGTTGTTTCTCTCAGTTCAGTAATTTCAGATGTTTTATTGATGTAAACACCTCTCCTCTGTTCTGAAATCCCATATACAAATGTTACGGTTGGATGGTTGAGTATTCAAAGTTAAGAAATGCTAGTGTTAAAGGACATGGTAACCAGGGATATGAGAGGGGTCTATAAAATCATGATGTTATTTACTCCTCATAATACAGGTCACCAATGAAATGAAGAGGCAGCAGGTTTAAAACGAACAAAAGGAAGTATGTCTTCACACAATGCACAGACAACCTGTGGAACTCCTTGCCAGAGGATGTTGTGAAGGCTAAGACTATAATGGGGTTCAAAAAAGAACTAGCCAAGTTCATGGAGGATAAGTCCATCAATGGCTATGAGCCAGATGGCAGGATTGCTGTTTGCTAGAGGCTGGGAATGGCCAACGGCCTGGCTCACTGATCCTAATGGGAGGAGTGGGGCTCCGCACAGCTGGATGCAAGATCTGGGGAACCAACCAGACTGCACTATCCCTTGTCAAAGGGGGAGGTGAGCTGAGCAACATGAACAGTAACAGGCGTGGTTACAAATTATCAACTGTGAATTTTATTTAAGGTTGTTTGTCCCCTTCTTCCAGATCATGACTAAAGGATGAGGTTAATGAAGAAGAGAGACAGATCCCTGCAGCTCCAACAACTAGACTTTCCCCCTCAGTATTGGGTCATTGATCATTATCCTGTTTTGAAGGCGGGTGAGTTTTACAGGAAATATTTGCCCCAGCTGTTAACTAGCTGTTCTTGTAAGTAATGACATCTCCTCTGCACCAGGGGGTAAGAGTACATCTGTAGGACATAAAATGTATTACCTGAACAAGGAGAGTAATTACCCGTAGCACTTTGCTCTGTACTTACCAGATGGATACATCTTTGAAGTTGGATTTTATTCAGAGTTATCAATTTTATTTTTATTAAAAATATTTAAGACAGCACACAGAGTTCAATGATATGCTGTATCTGTTCTCCATAAAAATGAAGGAGAAGAAAATCTTTTATACTAAGTGCATGTTAGTTTATTGTCTAATGCTGTATGGCTTTGAGACCTCTGGAGACGCACATAATACAACCCAAACTAGAAACTGTGGCCAGCTCCTCACCTGATGTAAACTAGCCCAGCTCCACAGAGGTCTGCGAAGCTATGCTGAGGGCAAGTCTATGTGACCAAGTAAGTAGATCTAACTTATGTTGCTCAGAGGTGTGAAAAAGACATCCCCCCTCCCCCGAGCGACACAATTTATAGTGACATAAGCGCTGTTCACACCGGCACAATGTAGGTGAGAGACACTCTCCCACCGACATAGCTTCTCTCTCTCACAGAGGTAGGGTAATTATGTTGATGGGAGAGCGCTCTCCCGTCGGCATGCAACGTTTTCACCAGGCTTGCCCAGAGTTACAGCACAGGATCTGGCCCTGTGAAATTATCACTCTTTCTCTGGTAGGCAGATAGAGCTGTTTACTTTAAAACTTTGGCACAGGATCCTAAAAATGGGCTAATTCTCTATAAATAAAAGAAGAACAAAAAGGGATATTCAGTTCCTTGTGTGCGGAAATCAGTGCTGTATCCAGAAGACAAGACAGTCCAAGATGGCCAATAAACAAAGGGACAGAAAAGCACGAGCAGTCAGGAATGGTGGTGCTGGGAAATGAGCGTGAGGCTGAAAAGGGAAGGTTGGTGGAGAACAAAAGGGAATTGTCTGGGGAGGCAGAATCTGACTGGGGTGAGCAACTGGGGCAAGGGGCTTGTCAGGGGAGAATGGGAATGGAAGGAACTAAGCATGAAGTATTCTAGATAATCATTTGTCCTGCCTCAGCTGCCCGGTGTCATTCGCTGAACACAGCAGATCAGTTCTTGGCCTCAGTGCGGTAAGGGTTAATGTTTCTATAAGCTGATTCGCTCTGTCTTAGGAATACAGCAATAGTTCATGACACCCTGTGCCCTCCTCCAAGGATGCTCCGCTTGGCATGGTTCCTTGTGCTACTGGGACGTGTCACTGCAGGATCGGGTGAGTTACAAACCAGGAGTCGAAGAGGCCACGCCGTGTAACAGAGTGATTACCAGCAGGGACATAAAACCAACCCCCCGGCTGTGCGTGAGGTTTATAACACCACATTTCCTTCTCCCAGAGCCGAGTGACAAATCAAAGATCCACTCCATAGCGGGACAGGACGTCACACTCAGCTGCAGATTCAAGCTGTCCTCAGACTTTGTGCTGAACAAACTCCGGATCCACTGGCACATCTTCAGGGATGAGGAGGGCTCGGTGGTGCACAGCTATTACGATGGGGCTGACAGGCTGGAGGACCAGGAGGTGGAGTTCAAGGGTCGGACGAAGCTCTTTCTCCAAGAGCTCAGCAAGGGGGTGGCCTCCCTCAACCTCACCCGTGTGCGGCCATCTGACAGCGGGGAATACCGGTGCATCATAGTGAACAGCCAGGACATGGTCATTGGGAACGTCATCCTCCATGTGTCAGGTAAACGGACCACGCTCTGTCCGGCGAGTGCAGCAGAAATCGATATAGATTAGCTGCTATGCGTGGTGTCATGGGCTCTGATCGTGAGACCGGCGTGACCTGTGCAGAACGAGCTATCGCCTCCTGTACTCAAAGGTAGTGAGACTAGACTTGATGATAATAACAAGGAATGACATTACAAGGAAGGCGCCATTGACTCCTCCTCAGCCATGGGGCAAGCTGGTCCATTTTGCTTGGAGGTTTAAGGAAAACATTGCTGCCAAGTCCTGCAGTGAATTGGGGCTCCATGAAGTTGATGGCCCTGTGCTTTCTAGGCTCCTCAGTTAGCTGTGCCCACAAAGGTTAACCAGAGATCTTGCTTTTCAGCGCCATACGAAGCCCCCCAGATCACAGTCCTGTCCTGGGAGGATGGCGAGGCGACCCTGCAGTGCAAGGCCAGGGGGGGCTACCCCAAGGCTGAAATAACATGGCACGATGGGAACGGAAACCAGCTGAACCAATCGGAGCCGGCAGGACTTTGGCAGAGCAGTGATGGAGTGTTCGAGGTGCAGAGCCGCCTGGTGGTGACACGCCCCGAGGACAGGTCCTTCTGCTGCTCTCTGGTCCATGCCCCCTTGAATCAGAACCTGAGCGTCTGTGAGAGAGTGACAGGTAACAGAGACAAGCCTAACACAGCGTTGTGGGGCTAATCATCCCATAGACCTTCCCTGACTACACAGGACAGACAGAACACCGCAGACATGCAGCCACCTCTGGGGTGGAAGGTGGGAGCTGTTCTGCAGCACACAGCAAGGCAGGGAAGGGTTTATTTGAGCACAGGATCAAACTTTGGCTTGTCTGAAAATTGCCTGGGGAGATTGTGGCAGGAACTTTAACCTCGGCCCACAGCACACAGCACCGTGGGGTTTCCACGCTGTGTCTGAAAGGAAAAACCTGGCTGTAATAAGCTCCTGGGACTCATTTTGTCCTCTTTGGTGGGCTGAGCTGACACTGCCAGGGATCAAAGCTGGCTTCCTGGGAGAAGAGGCATTTTTGCACTTTGGCGTTATATTACGGCACCATTCCCTCTCCCATGCAGGTTAGCAACTCCAGGCTGTCTAATGAGTGACAGAGTCCTCTCTTTCTTGCCAGACTCCCCCACCTGTCACTATCTGAGCCCACGTCTACACCATGGGGACTACAGTGGCATTGCCGGGGCGCTGTAGCTATGTCAGCATGACCCTGTAGTGCAGACGCAGCCAATGGAAGGGTTTTTGTGTCACTATAGGAACTCCACCTCCCCGAGCGACAGCATTCACTGGCGAGAGAAGCATTCTTCAGTCAGCCTAGCGGCATCTACACCAGGGGCTAGGCAGCACAGCGCAGTGCTCAGGGCTGTGAATTTTCACCTCTCAGTGCCAAAGCTATGTTGATCTAAATGTAACCCTTCTGCCAGCGAGTCAGCAGGAACAAGGCTGGGTTCAGTATCTGCGGGTTCCTTTTCTGGCTTGAGCTCCCACCCAGTAACCTGGGACAATTACATATCACCCCGTGGGTGCCTCTGAGGCAACACGTCCCCTTTGGAAAGCACAGAGACTGAGTGTAGAAAAGGAAGTTTGAATGAAAGCAGGAAAGGAATCCAGCATTAGCTTGGGAAATGCCACAAGCAGGGTTCCCAAGCATAGCACCATGAACAAAACACCCACCCCAGAGTACGCTAGATAGTTTCCTTTTGCCTCAGGTTTTTAAGTCCAGCAATCAGAAGGTCCTTGATTGTGCCTCGCCCTTCAAAGCCCCCCACTCAGAGGTGTTGCCCTTAGTCAGGGCCGACCCAGAGTTCAGAGACAGCTGCAGAGTTCACCTCATATTCTGGTCGGGCGAATGGGGGGAAGGAAAGCCCTTTGCTCGCTCTGCTCCGGCCGCTCCACTCGCTGGCCACCCAGCCCGCCGCGCCGCTGCACGCCATCACTTTCTGCTGCCACCTGCTTCTCTACCGTGACCTCAGCGGGCTGGTCTCTCGAGGTGCCAGCCAGCTGTCTGGTTCTCGCTCTCCATGGGTGAAGCTCAGCGCTGAAGCAGGCAGATCACTGACCCGCCGGAGGCGATATCAGCTCTAGCCAGCACTTAATTCAAGACTCCCAAGAGAATCTTAATTAACTCTGTCTTTAAACAGTGGGAGGGGGAGGCTAAACCATGCCTGGGGCTCTCAGGCAAAGCCCATGCTCCCAAGAGAAATGCCCCCTATCAACCTTCACAGGGCTCTGACATCCAAGCCCCTGGCCTAGCCAGTTCTGTTCAGATGAGAGTGACCCTTCAGTCAGAACAAGGCTAAGCACAGTCCTGCTGCCCTTTCATAGAATCACAGAATCATCGAATATTAGAGTTGGAAGGGACCTCAGGAGGTATCTAGTCCAACCCCCTGCTCAAAGCAGGACTAACCTCCGCTAAATCATCCCGGCGAGGGTTTTGTCAAGCCGCAGCTTAAAAACCTCTAAGGATGGAGATGCCACCACCTCCCTAGGTAACCCATTCCAGTGCTTCACCACCCTCCTTGTGAAAAACTTTTTCCTAATGTCCAACCTAGCCCTCCCCCACTGCAACTTGAGACCATTGCTCCTTGTTCTGTCATCTGCCACCACTGAGAACAGCCTAGCTCCATCCTCCTGGGAACCCCCTTTCAGGTAGTTAAAGGCTGCTATCAAATCCCCCCTCATTCTTCTCTTCTGCAGACTAAACAGGCCTAGTTCCCTCAGCCTCTCCTCATAAGTCTTGTGCTCCAGCCCCCTAATCATTTTTGTTGCCCTCCGCTGGACTCTCTCCAACTTGTCCACGTCCTTTTTGTAGTGGGGGGCCCAAAACTAGACACAATATTCCAAAAGTGGCCTCACCAATGCCGAATAGAGGGGAATAATCACTTCCCGTGATCTACTGGTAATGCTCTTACTAATGCAGTCCAATATGCCATTAGCCTTCTTGGCAACCAGGGCACACTGCTGACTCATATCCAGCTTCTTATCCACTGTAACCCCCAGATCCTTTTCTGCAGAACTGCTGCCTAGCTCGTCGGTCCCAAGTCTGTAGCTGTGCATGGGATTCTTCCATCCTAAGTGCGGGACTCTGCACTTGTCCTTGTTGAACCACATCAGATTTCTTTTGGCCCAATCCTCCAATTTGTTTAGGTCCTTCTGTATCCTATCCCTCCCTTCCAGGGTATCTACCACTCCCCCTCGCTTAGTATCATCTGCAAACTTACTAAGGGTGCAATCTACCTCATCCTCCAGATCATTAATGAAGATGTTGAACAAAACTGGTCCCAGGACCGACCCCGGGGGGCACTCCACTTGTGACCAGCTGCCAGCTAGACATGGAGCGATTGATCGCTACTCGTTGAGCCCTTTGCTGTAGCCAGTTCTCTATCCATTTTATAGTCCATTCATCCAACCCATAGTTTTTTAACTTGCTGAGAAGAATAGTGTGGGAGACATTATCAAAAGCTTTGCTAAAGTCAAGGTATATCATGTCCACTACTTTGCCCATATCCACAGAACCAGTCACCTCTTCATAGAAAGCAATCAGGTTGGTCAGGCATGACTTGCCCTTGGTGAATCCATGTTGACTGCTCCTGATCACCTTCCTCTCTTTTAAGTGCCTTAAAATGGATTCCTTGAGGACCTGATCCATGATTTTTCCAGGGATTGAGGTGAGGCTGATCAGCCTGTAGTTCCCTGGATCCTCTTTCTTCCCTTTCTTTAAGATGGGCACTATATTTGCCTTTTTCTAGTCATCTGGGTCCACCCCCTGTTGCCACAAGCTTTCAAAGATAATAGCCAATGGCTCTGAAATCACATCAGCTAACTCCCTCAGCACCCTCGGGTGCATTGCATCTGGCCCCATGGACTTGTGTATGTCCAATCTTTCTAAATAGTCTTGGACCTGTTCCTTCAGCACTGCGGGATGTTCACCTCCTCCCCATTCTGTGCTGCCCAGTGCAGTAGTCTGGGAGCTGACCTTGTCTGTGAAGACAGAGGCAAAAAAGGCATTGAGTACCTCAGCTTTCTCCACGTCCTCTGTCACTAGGTTGCCTCCCCCATGCTGTAAGGGGCCCACACTTTCCCTAATCTTCCTCTTGTTGCTAACATACCTGTAGAAACCCTTCTTGTTCCCCTTCACATCCCTTGCCAGCTGCAACTCCAATTGCGCTTTGGCCTTCCTGATTTCATTCCTGCATGTTCGAGCAGTATTTTTATAATCCTCCCTAGTCATCTGACCAAGCTTCCACTTCTTGTAAGCTTCTTTTTTGTGTTTAAGCTCACAAATGACTTCTTTGTTAAGCCAAGCTGGTCGCCTACCATACTTGTTACTCTTTCTGCACAATCCTTTGCTCATACAATAAAGAGAACAACATTTTGTTACCCCTGCATTCAACATTAAAGTGATTTGTTACCCAACATGACTCAAAGGGATCATCTGGGCAAAGCAGTCCCATCCTGAGGAGCACCCCAGGCAGGGTGGGTGTGCTCATTCAATACAGTCTGCTCCTGAAGCCTGTTCCCCTCTCCCCAGTCAGCTCAGTCGGGGAGAGCTCATTCAGACCCTGCTTACATCAGTTTTAGGTGTGGGCCAGGCCTGAATGAGTGCCCACGGGCAGGAGATCCAGTCCTCAAAGGCTTTTCAGTAACATTGCCAGATGGGCTCGTGTGTTCAGTATTTGATCACAGTCCGTGTCCTGAGCCTTAAACAGCTTCCTTCTTATCTCTCCAAATGCAGCCTTGATGAAGGAGAAGGAGGCTGAGGCAGAGAGCTCGGGTCACATCAACCCTTGGATTTTTGCCATCGTAGGCACAGTAATAGTGATTTTGTTTTGTGTTGGATCCTATATGTGCTGGAGAAGAACACAGCGCTCTCAGAAAGGTAACAGCATTGAGAATTAACCCATAAACAGTTTTCTTCTTGTTCCCAGGGGATCCATTTGTCTCCATAACAAGCTATTGAGTAGGCAGCTTCATGACGAGAAACTGTGGCACCCAAATGCTCCCCTC
>VOCS01057801.1:0-26122 GCA_007922155.1 Mesoclemmys tuberculata | reverse complement strand
GATAATTCTGAATGAAATTTTAAACTGCTTTTACAAAATAAGTCCAAAACGTATCTGCCAATAGGTCCAAAATTTCTTTCGCAAACAGACCAAAAAAAATCAATGTTAATAGTAAAAACAAACAATCTCTGGGCTGTCACTGTGGTTTTTTGAGCTCTGTTTTTGCATCATTTAACAGGCTGCACTTCTGCAACTCACCGTGGTGATTCTTTTCAACTTCCCTCGCACAAGTGCTATAGTGACATCGCGTTGTATACGTTTTAATTCGTCGAATTTCTGTTACAAACAGAGCACACTGCAACTTGCTGGTCATTATTATGCCACAAACAGCTAATATATATTTTGAAATACAACAGATAGTGTGTGTATGAGCTGTGAAACCTGGGGTTTGCGAAACAACGCAAGTAACGTAAGACTCACTGATTTTCAGTGGAACGTGTGCTCCTACAGAACTTGGGGGGGGGTTCAAAAGCACCTCAGTCATATTGATCGTGTTTGTTTAAATGGGTTAATGTAGTTTCCAAAATAATGCATTTTCCCCATGTAGGCAAACTGCTTGTTTGTTCACCTTAGTAAAGTCCCCCGGTGAGTGGTCCTGAGGGAAATTTGTCTGTTAAAATGTTTTGGGAAGCTCTGGTTTGTTGTGTGAGGTGCATTTTGAGACGGAAACAAAAGATTGGTTTCCACATGGATTTTGCCAAAGTACATTTTAAATGAACAGAGATGTGAAGGCCCAATCAGTGCCCTTGTGTCTACTGCCCAATATAAATTATAAATTCAAAAAGAGATGAGAAATATAGGATTGATGCAAAATATGAGTGATGCTAAAGATCCATCATGCACTCGATTGCCTGAAAGATTTTCTCTTCCACCCCTTATTATATTGTCAAGTAAATAATCTAGCAGGGTTACTCTGCAATACTGGGATTATACAATAAATATGAATGGATCGTATGGAAAATCCCCTTGAGATGCACTCAATTAAAACTAAAATGTCCGGCCTCTGTTACATCCAGGTTGTTTTCATGATGTGCAAGCCATGTTTTAAAAGTACATATTTGTTTTTATATAACTCATCTTTCTTTCTCGTAGAAATCTCCCTGATTTTGCTGTAATAGTATGTGAATTCTTGCCCAAATGGGTCCTTGTAAAATGCGGTTAAATGCTTACTGTGATGGCGTACATTTGTATTATTAAGTTGGCTGGCAGTACAATTACTGTTGGTATCAATAAAATGGTCCAGATTTTCTCTATTCAGAAGCTCATTTGCAGATCAGTGGAACAGTGGTGCAAACCCTAGAGCGAGTTGAATTAGTCCGTATTAATAATATTCTGTGCCAGTTTGGGCTGGAGTTTCAGGAGTACTGAGTTCAAATTCACTACGTAACCATTCAGAGCCAAGCATTTTGGAATATACACCCCACTAATATGATTTATTGCAGAATCTCAAACTGCTTCCCAAGTGCCAAAAGCCTCAACTATCTTCTGCTCAGCCAGCAAAACCTGCAGCTTTCCCTCCATTCCCATCTGATAACCCACATCCATCCACACTGCAATCACCAGTCAGTCACTTGACTGCAGGAATGGGAAGCATTTGAATGCAGGAATGCAGTTATTTGAAAGCAGAAAATTTACATCCCGGCCTTGGCAGTGGCTCGCACTCAAGCAGAGCTGCCAGTGTTTGTCCCCCAAAGAAAAGGCCACTGCTCTGGAGCCTGAACATTTGGGCTGAGTCTGCCTATTATTTTCTGAGAAATGGGTTAAAAATGCCTCTCAGTCAAAAGCACTTGATTGTGCATGTCACTGGGAACAATACAGATCCCCCAGGCCTTTTTTCCCATCAGGACTTCGGAGAAGTTGGATGGAGGCTGAGGAGCGTCTGTGCCTCATGCAAAGCCCTCGGCACAAGGGATCAAAATGTCTTCAGGCTGCAGGTGGTGAGAGGCAGGCAGTGACTCCTGCCGCCAGTGTCCCAGCCACCTGTTTTCCCTCTTGCTCTGGCACAGGCCATCTCTGTATCCCCTGATGGCCTGTGGGAACACGGCGAGGAAGACGGGATTTAGAACCTATTGTATCCATGGCAGAGGGCAAACATTAAGTAGACAAAAAGATGGAAACTGCCAGAGTGATTGGGCTGAGGGGCGTCACTCCAGGACGTTGCCCCTAGAAGGCTGAAATAGCACTGGCAGCTCACAATACTTGGTACATTTTCCCAGACCACCTGCTCCAGAGATCTGTGCCGGGGCAATGCTATAGGTACCGCGGGAGTCCCACAGCAGAGTGGCGCAGAGAAATGCTGTCTAGAGCTGTGTGTGGGTCTGGCTGCTTTGCAAACAACTCTCCTGCAGAGTGCACACGCTGCACCATTGCAGGGACCGGCCGTGCCAGGCGCTGCCACCTTAACAGGCTGTCACTGAGACCAACTGGAACCAAAAGGGGTTCCCAGACTGGCCAGGGTAACAGGAGACAAGGACTAGACAGGAAATGCCTGTTTGATGTTCAGAGTTCAGTATCCGCCCATTTCTGACAACAGGAAAAGGAAACTAAATTCCTCTCTTCTCTGCAGAAGCTGCCATGGCTGCTGTGAGCCCAGCCGAAACTCTCCTTCATGAACTGACTTGTTCTCTGTGTCTGGATTATTTTAACGATCCAGTGTCTCTCGATTGTGGGCACCATTTCTGCCAGCCCTGTATCACTCGATGCTGGGAAGGACTCGACACAAACTTCCACTGTCCTGAGTGTAGAGAGACCTTTTGCCAGAGAAACTTCAAACCAAGCAGGCAGCTGAGGAATATCGTAGAAGCTGCCAGAAAACTCAGGTTGCAGTCAGTGAGACAACCAGAAGTTGGGAGAGTGTGTGAGAAACACAATGAGGTTTTGAAAATCTTCTGCCAAGAGGATCAAACCTGCATTTGTGTGGTTTGCCACCTGTCACGTGATCACAAAGAACACACTGTGGTTCCCATAGAGGAGGCTGCTGAGGATTACAAGGTAAGAAATCACTAACCAATTTTAATTGTTCAGAGTCAGCAGTGACCCCATAGTAAAGGTTACAGATGAGTGTCATGTTAACCCGATTGGGGGGGCCCTTGAGGTGTATTCAGGAGCTCTGATTACTCCCTTCTACACCACGTTGGGGGTGTCATGCGGACTGGATTGGGAGGGGGGGCATTTGTGTTATTTGACATTAATATGTCAAAATCATAGTGATTCATGTGAGACATGCCATGTAAGGTGCGGTTAGAAAGGTTATGATATGCTGAATAAGATGATATTTATGTTCATGTGTAATATGTGTGAGGAAATTTATGGAGATCTTTGATATCCCTGTATTTCGAATTGTGCTGTAAAAGACACACCCCAGACAGAGAGGCCGCAGGACAATAGCCCGCTTAATGGCCCATCAAGACCTTTACAGAAGCCAAAGGCCCAGGAAGGAACTAAAGGCATACCTGAAGAGTTACCAGGATTGGCCCATGTGACTATGGACTCCATTTTGGTTCCTGTAAAGTTCCACAAGCCGCATGGCCGGAGGCAGAGGGTATATAAGATCAAGCCACAGAAACCATTTTGTCTTTGTCTTTGTTCCTGTCCAGCTGTGGACACACCTCTGGATCAACACACTTTGCAACTGAACTGAAGGACTTAGACCCCTCCAGGTACTGGATGTACACCAGAGGGACTATACAAGCCTGCAACTTCACAATTGTTCTAGAAATCTGATGTATATGGACTTTCAAATCATTTGTATATATCTGATTGCTTTAATCCTTTAACACTTCTCTTATTGTTTGTTTTTCTTTTATTAATAAACCTTTAGTTTTAGTTACTAAAGGATTGGCTGGCAGCATGGTATTTTGGGTGAGATCCAAACTTATAGTGAACTGGTCCTGTGGCTGATCCTTTGGGATCAGAGGGAATCTTTTAGTAAAGAGCATAGAGTTTAAATGACTGGTCTCTTTACTGGACCTAGTGTCAGTTTGGGAGCCAGAGACTGAAATGCAGTAAAGGGGGCTGTGTGTATTTGCACAGTGGCTTCTTGATAACCAGTGTGGGGGAATCAGAAGCACTGTTTGTGGCTGGTTGGGAAGTCTGACTGCAGTGTCACCCACCAGTGTAGGGAGAATCTGCTCTCCTGTTACAGCCTGCCCTGCCCTTGGCATTATCAGTGGGCTACCCTGGGCAAGGATGGGTTACAATGAGTTTTCACAAGTGGGATTTGCCTCATGTTTCTGAAATCCACACTAAAAGGACATACCAGCTTTGGTGTTGGTAAGGATGGTTTGTGAACAAGGTTTCCGCTCGATAGCCTTTAAGGAGCGTGCCCTCGTCACTGGCCTATGGGGTAATCCAGGGCAGGGCTCTCATATCATCTCCTGTTGGAGTAGTTCCACTGTGTATAAATAATGAAATATGAACTGGCGCTGGGGGACTGGACCTTGTCTCCCACCTCCCAGGAAATAAATCAGACAAGGAGTTTATCACACATTACATGAGAGGTGTTCATCAACATCCAAAAAGCTTAACATGTTTGATTATTTATTTCCCTCTCCCCCCTCCTCCCAATTATTTAGCAGGGGATCAGGGGAAAAAATGAAAAAGGAGACCTATGTGTACCAGATTCAGCCAGTTGAGATCGAGGGGGAAGTTTTCAAAGGCAAAAATGACAGGCACCAGGATGTTCTGTTGCGAGGCCATGAGCTGTTTTTAGCTGCTTGGCACCTCTGCAGACTGGCAGCAAGAAGCAGCCTGCAGAGGGTTTGATCACCCAGGGGGCCACTGAATGGACCAAAATGAGCTCGATTCAGCCAAAAGCTCGTATTAGAACTGAGCTAGCAGGGGGCTTTTTGTTCCAAACTGCCCAGTGCCACTGAGGCATTAGACTGAACGCTATTTTGTTTCAAGCCCTTGGCTCAGATGGGTGAGTCACTGCCACGGATGGCTAACGTGGCAGAGCAAGAAGCAGCGTGCACCAGACAAAACTCAGTTTCTGACCACTACCAGCCAGCAGCCTCCAACTCCAGATTACAGCCAGCTCCGCAGTACCCTGCTTCGACAGGACACCGAGCAGGTGGCCACTTGCAAGACTTAGCAAGCCTCATAAACAGTGCTGGAGGGTGCTGGAAAGTTGTGGATGCTTGTAGAGCAGCAGCCACGGCCATGCTCCAGGCCTTTCCGCAGCAGCTTCGGTGGAGGCATCAAGCTTGTGGTGAACCCTAGCAGTGAAACAGGAACTGGGGAAGGGTGAAGACCCAGACTGATGTCTTTAGCAGGAGCTTTTTATTAAGTGGCAGGACATTTATATGTGTTTACGGCCGGGTTGGGGGTGAGGTGGGGCGGGGCGCATGTTTTACCTAGTGTTAATGAGTGGGGCTTTCACTCAGAAAGGTTGGGAGCCACTGGACTAGAGCAGTCACCCCTTTTATTATGTATTTAATATTCTTGCAAATATAAATAAATGGGGGAAATCCTCCAGAAGCAACCACACTTAAACCAGGTTTTCTTTTGTTAGACTCAGATTCAGAGCCATTTGGAGATTTTGAAGAAACGGAAAGAAGAGATTCTGTCATTTCAATTGAATGGGGAAAATAAAAGCCAAGAACTGCTGGTAGGTGACATTATTGCTCAGAAGCCAGTGTGCACAGGGACATTATCAACACACTGCTTAGTCTGACTGTTTTCATCCATGAAAGGCTATTAATTATTTATTCTCATTGTAAAGAAAAACTGTTCTGGTTTAGCTGAGAGTAGGTAGGAAAATGGAGCATTAAAGAAAGAATTTCAGTAATCCAAATATTTATTTATAATTTGACTGTAATTTGTTTACTTAGTAGTTTCTCTTTTAGTCTTTCAATTAGATGTGTTAGAAAGTTTTTAACCAAGAACAACTTGCAGATAAATATGATTTAGTAGAAAACAGCTTTTCATGGGAAAAAGTCACTTGCACAAAATTTTTCAATTTTTGTGAGAAAATTTAAAAATGAAACAAACACTTTTCTGTCATTTCAAACTGAATTTTTCATTTTGGTTTTAAAAACCTGAATTTTTTTCAAATTTTCAAATGTTTGGGTTTTTATCCCTTTCTTTCTCTTTTTAGTTCTTTTTGCCACTGACTGCACTAAAATGAATAATTTGCAGGGTAATTCTCTTAATTTTTCCACTTTTTCAAAACAGGAGAATTTTTGAAGAGATACAGAGAGAAAGGAATACAAAGAAAAAATGGGGGGAAATGAACATTATTTTGTTGCATTTTGGGAAAAGAGAGAAACAAAAATGTGAAATTTTTCAGACATTATTTCAAGATGTTTTTCAAACAAATCAAAAGGAGTTCCATTTTGAACACTGAGAAATGGAAACAACTTTGACATTTCAATTTTTTTTTTTTTTTGCAAATGTGTCCCACCTCTCCATATTTTGCCCAGCTTTACTTTCAGCAGAGATAACCACGACAGAACTACCAGTGCATCTGTTATAGGAATCTGTTGCCCCGTGGAGGCTGGTCACTTATGGCCTAACAAAGCCTACTGACGACATTGGAAAGATGCCTGTTGAGTTCAGTGAGCTTTGGAACAGGCCCATAAGATATCATTGCTAGACATTGCCATGAAGATGACCTGGGTTCCAAGTCTGGTCTGATTTCCTTGCTCGTAGGGCATGAGGGGCCAGACAGTGCTCCAGCAGCAGCGTGAATTAGCAGGCCTCTGTCCAGTTCACATGCACACATTCCTAAGAGACCTGCGAACTCCAGTTTGCATGTGCAAATAGGTGTCTTCCCAGCAGCCCAATTTGTGCTCAAGGTCCCTGTGTGGATTAAAAACAAGTATTTATGGGGTGCCAAAATCTGCGTGTCCAAAACTAGTATCGGAACTCATGAGAAGTTAAATTCTATGGGGTTGCAATGACATGCTCCCAAGGCTTTATAAAATGTCCCATAACTCAACTGGTTCTCCCCTATGTCTAAGGGTCTGTGAAAGACTTAAACTGAAAACTGAACTGAACAGAATTCAACTATATATACAGACAATAAATATCTTATTTATTGCACTTCAGTTAAAATTTCCAAGGGGATCCGCACCTCCATTCAAACATTTTGGAGGTCCGCAAATGAAAACAGGTTGAGAAGCAGGGCCATAACTCATCCCATGTTCCTGTCCTTGACCTGGGCTTTCCCTGTTTGTATCTCTTCATTTCAGAAACAGCTAGAAACTGAGAGGCAAAATATTGTGTCTGAGTTTCAGCAACTCCGCCAGTTTCTGGAGGAACAAGAGCAACTCCTGCTGGCTCAGGTGGAAAATCTGAATAAGGAAATAGAAAAGAGGCGGGATGAGTATGTTACCAAACTATCTGAGGAAATATCGTCTCTCAGTTACCTGGTCAGTGAGATGAAGCAGAAGTGCCAGCTGCCAGCTAGTGAATTCCTGCAGGTGAGATGATGTTAGAAACACTCCGGAACCTTTCATAACAAAAGAAAATCTCCTAACTCGTCACTTTTGGAGTGTAGGCCTGGAAGGTCAGAACATACAGTATTGCTAAAATAGACATTCTTTTTCCTTAAGGCCTTGACCAAAAGCCCATGAAAATCAATGGCAAAATGCTTACTACTGTGGGCATTGGATTGAGCCCTAAATGGAAGTTAAAACTTTTTGAATTCTAGTTAGAGAAGACTCCTTCAAAAATGGCAAACTCCAAACTCCATTCTCCGTCTCCGAATGCAAGAACAAAGGGACATTCATTAAAATTAGAAGGTGGCAAATTCAAAACTGATCCAAAGAAACACTTTTTCACACATCATGTAATTAGACTGTGGAACTCATTGCCACAGGATTTCATTGAGAACAAGCATTTAGCAAAACTCAAAAAGCATTTGGACATTTATGTGGATAACAAGGATATTCAGAGTTAAAATTAATGATAGCAAAACATTGATAAGAGATATTATACCTCATGCTTCATTGCTTCAGCCAATCTCTAACTATTAGAAAGCAGGATGAAAATGTGGGTGGTAAATTGTTACACCTTCTTCTGAAGCATCCTGAACTTTCCACCTTTGAAGGCAGAATACTGACTAGCTGGATCTCAGGTCTGATCCAGCCGGGAATTTCCTGTATTCTAGGCGACCACATATCCCGTTTTGGCCGGGAGAGTTGCTTGTCTAAGCCCTGTCTCAGCCATCCTGACTTTTTTTGGCAAAACTGGGCATTTGTCCCATTTTCTAGAAGTGGGACAAATGCCCAATTTTGCAAAAAATGTGGGGTGCAACCCCTAGCAGGGCAAGGCGTAACTTGCAGGGGGAGGGGCCAGCCCAGCAAGAGCGGGTGGGAGGGAGGGCTGGGTCTGGGGCTGTGGAGCTGAGGCAGCAGGGAGGGTGGGTCTGTGGGGCTCAGGCAATGTGGGTGGGAGGATAAGGGGGACTGGGGCTGGGGTTGGGGCCTGCCCTGTGTGGTGGCCTATTTTCCCTGTCACCCGACTGTCTTCCAAGCTCCATCTTCAGAAGAGTAAAGATGAAGCCAGTCTTTAGTTATGGAAATAGCTCAGACTGAAACTGAGTTTCCATTTTAAGCCTGATTTTGCTACTCTTCCTACATACCACAAAAAAAGGGACAATCTTGGCCTTGGAGTTGAGACATGCGTAGGGAAGACAGGCAGTACGGCAAGAGACCACCCTGGCTTAACCAGGAGATCTTCAATGATCTGGAACTCAGAAAAGAGTCCTACAAAATGTGGAAATTAGGTCAAATTACAAAGGATGAATATAAAGAAATACTTTCAGAGTAGTTAAGCAACAGTAAAAATTGCCCAGGGAGATTTATAAGAGCAGGTTCGTCAAACACCAATAAGCCATTGTTCTCACCCAGCCCCAACTTCCTGTGGCTGTCAGGAAGGCCACAGCTGGGCCATCAGGATGTTTGTGGGAGAAAGTTTACATCATGGGGGCATCACACCGGGGGGCATTCCTCCGCTGGACCCACTGGAGTCCGCAGGAGGGATCTTCCCCAAACCTGCGAGGGTTAAGATGATCCTTATTCAACACACTGCACGACTGAGCTCTCTGACTCCATGTGCGACCTGGTTATCCTGGTGTCATTACACCAAGAGCTAGCGTGTCTCCACGTACAATTCCCCACACCCAGCTCCTGCAAGCAGAGCACGTTTCCAAGGGAGCAAAGGCAACATCTAATCTTTTTGTTCATAACCAATAAATAAATCAATAACCAATCATTTCATTTTGGAACTCAAACTATGAAGACAAGGTGAGTCCCCTCCAATGTAGGAGGGACCCCAGGATGTGATACCTGGGACTGAATTTCCTTTTATCTTTCTTCTCTAGGACATCAAAAGAACCCTGAGCAGGTAGGTGGCTCCTTCTCCCTCATTCCCCCTTCCCAGTGCAGAGAAGGGATTTTTGGACACGGGACATTGCTCCCCATGGCCCAGCAGTGCAGAGTGTGGTATTGGCTCCCAATCTCCCTCTGTCATATCTGATCTTGCAGCTCTTGTCATTTTTATTATGCTTCAGAATAGTCCAGACTAAGAAAAGAGTTACTTGCCTACAGACAGGGTAGTTATTTGTAGTGTATCAGGTGGAATGGATACCTCAGGAGATTGGGGATGGAGAATGAGTCCCATTTCTAGACTCCAAACTTCACCTAGGTTGGTAGCGATGGAAAGTCAGTGCCATCTGATGACTCTTGAATGAGCTATTTATTACTTGTTTCTTAGTATGCAGTGAGCTCTGTTGGTGTGCTTGGTGTGGCAAGAGATATGATGGAACAGCCATTCCCTTCCCTAAAGAGTTTATAATGTGCTGTTATTAGTAGCACAACGGTAGTGGCTAACGGCTCATGGCAAAAACAGGGCCCAATATGCTGGGTGCTGCAAAGACACATAGTAAGAGACAGTCCCTGCCCCCACGAACGTACAGTCTAAATAGACACAAGAGACAAAGAGTGAGAGGGAGGAAGGATTCAAATCAATTTAAGATGATATTCAATAAAGTCAAGTGCAAAATGCTGCATTTCGGAAGAAAAAATCAAATGTACAAATAAAAAATGGGGACTGACTGGCTAGTAGCAGGACTGCAGAATGATCTGCGGGTTCAAGTGGATCACACATTGACTGAGTCAAAAGTGTGACGCTCTTGTGCAAAAGGGAAATGTCACTCTGGGCTGTTGGCATGGGTTGCCTTACTCATGTCATTTGGTGCCTCTTGGCTGATCTGAGGATTAGCTCTCTTCCAGGTCCAACTTTTCCGCTTTCAGTCTCTCCTCCCACAGTCCTCTTCCTCACTCTCACTCACTGACAGGGCACTGAGGCGCTGTCTACGATGACAGCAGTGAATTTGTCTCTGTCAGATTGACTTCTCCGGATCGATTGAGTGCAAGTGGAGACCTGCTCAATCGATCCGGAATTTGACAGAATAAATCCACCCCCCACATTTCCCATCAGCGCAGCGTAGTCAAGGTGGGGCGCAGTACAGACTTTAGGAAGTCGATAGAAGTTACTCAAGCTACTCTATGTAGCTCGCGTATCTCCCGTCGACTGCCGCCGAATATGCCGGTAAGTATTGACCAGGCCTAAGTGGTTTCCCCTTCCGCTGTCCAGGCAGTGCCATTCCAAGAATAGCCAGTAGGGGACCCAGGCCCCCCAACTATCTCGCAGACCCAGTGACTCTACCACCCTCAGCCAAGGTCTGTTCAGTCCCCAGCCTTGGGGCTCTCTCCCTGTGTTGCTTCCTGCTCACCTCCCACAGGCTTTCTTCTCCTCCCTTCTCTCTTCTCGGTACATCCTTCCCGCAGAGCCAGGCTCTTCCCTGGGTTCCCTCCTTCCCTCTCTAATGCACGGAGGATGGCTGCAGACTCTCACTGCAGCCCTTTCTATGGCCAGCTTCCTGGCTTTATACTAGCCCAGCTCCCACCTGCTCCGCTGAGCTTCATCATCCAATCGGGGTTGTTTCTCTGGCCTACACCCCTCATGTGTGGCCTGTCTCACTAATTAGCCCTTCCTCAGCTTCCTTCACTCTTTTGGAGCTGACGTGGAGTGAACTTATCACAGATGTATTAGCAGGAGTTTCCCATGTAAGACGCAGGAGGACGTTATTCCATCCTTCTCGGGACTGGTGAGGCCTCAGCTGGAGTGTTGTGTCCAGTTTTGGGCACCACACGTTAAAAAAGATGTGGACAAATTGGAGAGAGTTGAGAGACCAACAAAACATGATCAGAGCTTTCGAATGCACGGCCTGTGAGGAAAGGCTGAAAGACGGGGAATGATTAGTCTAGTCGAGAGAAAAGAAGATTGAGGGCAGGCCTGATAACAGACTTCAAATATGGATAAGGCTGTTATAATGACAACGGGGGTCTGTTGTTCTTCAAGTCTACTGAGGGTAGAACAGAAAGGACTTGGTTTAATTTGCAGCAGGGAGATTTAAATGAGACACTGGGGACAACGGTCAGAATAGTTAAGCACCGTGAGGTTCCCCAGGGAGGCCGTGGAATCCCTGTCACTGGAGGCTTGTGAGAGCAAGTTAGACAAACCCCCGTCAGGATTGGTCTAGGTAGATGTATTTGTGCCTCAGCGCAGGAGGGATGGATGAAATGACCCCCAAAGCCTTTCCATTCTTAGTCGGGGACTGGAAGCTCAGAGATATTAAGTGACTTTCCCAATGTTGCACCAGGGGGTCAGGAACTGAATCCAGGTCTCCTTAGAAACCCACTGCTGTAGCCACAAGGTCGCGCTTCCTCTCTCAATAGTCACAGACTCTAGGCTGTGGCCTGTGAGTGATCAGCAGTGCACTGTTGGGGGGTGCAGGGCGCTGGCGGGTCACCAGGTGCTCATTTTGTTCCTTATTTCCATTTACTTCTATCATTAAAAGTATCTCAGAGCTTGTCTGCAC
This sequence comes from Mesoclemmys tuberculata, assembly GCA_007922155.1. NCBI lineage: Eukaryota > Metazoa > Chordata > Testudines > Chelidae > Mesoclemmys > Mesoclemmys tuberculata. The sequence continues at coordinate 14,232 of VOCS01057801.1, read as the reverse complement.
TAGCTCTTCAGCTGGCAAAACTTTGTCTCTCAGGGGTGTGAAAAAAACATGCTGCTGAGTGACACAAGCTTTGCCGGCATAGGTGCTTTTGTGGACAAACCCTAAACATACACTGTTTTCATAGTATGACTTTATCCATCTGAGCAATTGCTATCGGTGCCATAGGAATGGGATGTGACAAATGGAAGAGTAAGAGATCCACAGGATAGGGAATGGAAGAGGAGATGGCTTCTAGACAATCTCTCTCTTGAGATGTGCTCTGGTCTAAGAAAGAGTTTGAGAACCCCTGTCCTAGTAGAATGAACATTGTATGTATCCAAAGAACTAAATAAGAAAATTAATTATCTTTGAAATGGGTCAGGGGGTCTCACTCCAGGTCCTGATATGAGGGGTATCTACATCACCACAAAGATTGTCATTAATTATCTCCCTTAACTGGTGTACAGGATATGTCAGGTGATGCGGCTTACCCACTTTCACAATACAAGAATAAAGGGATGAAAGGCAGCTAGTGTGAACCTGAGAAAAAGGAATACTTTTTTTTTACACATCTCATGATTAACCTGTGACAATCATTGCCACATTGATATTACTGAGTTTCATAAAGTTTAAGTCTAGAAAAGACCATAAGATAATCACATTTGACCTGAACATCATAGGCCTTTAAATTTTCCCCAGTTATTTCTATATTTAACCCAATAATTTGTATTTGACTAAAGCCTAACTTGTGTTTAACTAAAGCACCATTTAGAAAAGCATTCCATCCAGATATGAACACATTAAGGAATGAAGAATCCACCACTTCCCATGGGACTGTCTTCCAATGATTAATCACCCTCACTATTAAAAATGTCCGCCTTGTTTCCAATTTGAATTTATCTGGCTTCAGTTTACAGCCTTTGGTTCTTCTTACGTCTTTGTCAAATAGATTGAAGAGCCGTTTAGTACCCAGTATATTCTCCCCATGAAGTACTTATACACCAGACTCAAATGCCACAGTTCTCGCAGTGTAAGACATTCTTTACCAAACTTCAAATCATTTTTCTGGCTCTTTTCTGAACCCTCTCCAATTTTTCAACATCCTTTTTAAAATGTGGATACCAGACTTGGATGCAATTTTCCAATATTGGTCTCACCAAAATGAATGGGAAGATGGTCACGTCACAACTGGTAGTGTACTTATTCATGGGTCAATAGAGAATTTAATCCTCCAAGGGGCACTGAGGTACAACATTCACTAGAAGAAAATTCATTTTAGTAAAAACAAATATGAACAAACTCCATCACGAGTAACACTAGGTGGTTTGTTCTTCAGATGTGAGAGGGAGAAGTTTGAGAACCCAGTGGCCTTTTTTGCTGAGCTGAAACGGAGAATCTGGGAATCTTCTCTAATAAATACATCTCTGGAGACCATAGTGAAGAAAGTCAAAGGTAATAAACAGTCACCTGGGGAATTGACAGAGATGGGAAAATCTCTTGGGGACAATGACTCTGGCTTGAGAGTCAGCTAATCATATGGATTTATGAATTCCCATCATAGGTCTCGATACAACATATACACACTGGATTAAGGTCTGGGGATTTTCCTTGCTTATCAGCAATAAACATTAACTTCAGCCTGAGCTTCCTCCAGAACTCACTGTTTTTAAGAATGTCTGTTTGGGTTTTTTCCTTGCAAGTCCTCTCTCTTGCTTTAGAGTGTTTCCATGAGATCTCCCTCTGAGCTGGAGATCCTGGGTATGTCTACACTGCAATATAAGTCCAGGGTTCAGACGCAGACTCAAGACTCTCCCCCGTCCATTTCCACACAAATCACAGTAACTCAGTGTTCAAACCCAGGTCCCAGGACCCCAAACGGGTGAAAGGTCCAAGCCTGAGTCAAGCCAGGACCCAGGGTTCAAGGCCTATTGCTTTACAATGTAGAGGCAAGCCCAATGGACTTGTGCTCTGAGAGTCTGCTAAAATTATCCCGTGATCCCATGGCTGACTTTCTTTGTCCTCTGGAGAGTCAGAATCATAGAAGATGAGGGTTGGAAGGGACCTCGGGAGGTCATCTAGTCCCACCCGCTGCTCAAAGCAGGACCAACACCAGCTAAATAATCCCAGCCAGGGCTTTGTCAAGCCAGGCCTTAAAAACCTCTGAGGATGGAGATTCCACCACCTTCCTAGGTAACCCATTCCAGTGCTTCGCCATCCTCCTAGTGAAAAACTTTTTCCTGATATTTGACCTAGAACTCTCCCACTGAAACTTGAGACCATTGCTCCTTGTTCTGTCACCTGCTACCACTGAGAACAGCTTAGCTCCATCCTCCCTGGAACCCCCCCTTCAGGTAGTTAAAGGCTGCTATCAAATCTCCCTTCACTCTTCTTTTCTGAAGACCAAACAAGCCTAGTTCCCTTAGCCTCTCCTCATAAATCATGTGCTCCAGTCCCCTAATCATTTTTGTTGCCCTCTGCTAGACTCTTTCCAATTTTCTACCTCCTTCCTGTAGTGGGGGTCCCAAAACTGGACACAATACTCCAAATGAGGCCTCATCAGTGTTGAATAGAGGGGAATAGTTACTTTCCTCGATCTGCTGGCAATGCTCCCACTAATGCAACCCAATATACTGTTAGCCTTCCTGGCAATAAGGGTACACTGTTGACTTATGTCCGGCTTCTTGTCCACTGTAACCCCCAGGTCCTTTTCTGCAGAACTGCTGCCTAGCCAGTCAGTCCCCAGTCTGTAGCAGTACATGGGATTCTTTCGTCCTAAGTGCAGGACTCTGCACTTCTTGTTGAACTTCATCAGCTTTCTTTTGGCCCAATCCTCTAATTTGTCTTGGTCCTCTGTATCCTATCCTTGCCCTCCAGCATATCTTCCACTCCCTCCAGCTTAGTGTCATCTGCAAACTTGCTGAGGGTGCAATCGACCCCATCCTCCAGATCATTAATGAAGATGTTGAACAAAACCAGCCCGAGCACTGACCTAGCCAGATTTGGTGGACAGTCAAGTTTTTCCCCACTGCACCACAAATGAAGGGCTAGAACAGCCACATTTTGGCAGGGTGCTAGGCACCCTGGAAGATGGGTGGCTGGACTTAGGCCTGCGTAATGCAATGTAGATGCTGGAGCCCCAGGTTGGGACTCAGGGTTCATCAATTCCTAGCCTGGGCTTACAAATGTGTGTAGACGCTCAAGCTCTCGTTTAACAAACCCAGGCTCTGCTACTCAAGTTCTACTGACCCTGGGCTTACACTGCAGTGAAGACATACCCAGTGAGATAACCAGGTCAGGCAGAAGGGATGAGTCAGTTGCGAGCGCTAGTGGTAGAGAAGCAGGCTTCAGATTGTTTGGATGCTAATCAGTGAAAATGTTTCCTTTTATCGCTCCGTGTGGGAGCCATGTGCTGTTCAGAGACGTTTATGTAACCTTCGGTAATTGTCTTAGTTTTTAATGTGTAGGGTTATGTGTTAGTGATGTGTGTAATGGTTCGTATTGATCTGAATTGCACTTAACCACATTAACTGTAAGCTAATACAGTTTGTTTTCTTTCTATTTTGCTTTGGTTTTGGAATCTTAACAATGTGAGTATATTCATGAATATGACAATGTGACATTTAATCTTTTTCACCCTTTTCTTCCTGTAGACACACTGTCATCTAGACAGCAGTGGCATAAAGGTAAATTTCTGGGACCAAATGAAAGTTTTCATATGAATGATGGTGGCATATCAGCAGCACCACAGTTGGGGATTTGTTTCAATTTTGCATTTGACAGAAGGTGAACACCATGATGTTACTGGGAGCTACACAAATCTTTCCTAAAAAAAGAAAAGTAGATTCTTTTCTTTGTCATCATTTAGAATGTTTAAATAGTGGTTGGGGCTAATGCGATGGGCTGGGGAGAGGAGGGCAGTGTGTCTCAGGAGAGATCTGAGAGTTTTAAAATCTTTTAGAAAACCTTTTGGAAAATCAGACGAACATCTCACCTCTTTCTCAGAACTCTTTATGCACACACATCGCATCCCCTGGCTGCATTATTAGTATTATTTTATTTATTAATGAATGCACAAGTGGTACAGTAAGGATGGGAAAAAGTTCCACAGGTAAAAATATAAAGTATAGAGATAAAACAGAAATGTGTAAGTCAAAAGCAAAATTGTTAAAAGTGTCAAAAGGGCTCAGGAAAGCACCACACGTTTTAGCCATTCAACAGCCTCGGGGCCAGCAGTGTGGAGTCTGGAATGTCCCCCTGACAGCCCCGCAGAGGAGCAGCCATTCAGAAGTGTGTGGCATCCCCAGCTGTACTGCAGCTAGGCAGAGCCGCGGAGGCTGGTGATGTCTCAGTAGGAGCAGTTTTTCCGCTGCTCAGCTGACTTTGATCTTCAGGAGGGAGGGGGCTGTGCAAGGGGAGAGGGCTGTGAAGAGTTACATCATTGCACAGGGGTGCTTGGAATTCCCTGTGGTCTGCCGGGACCCTCCCATGATGCCAGGATCTCAAATCACATCTGCTGGGAGAGGTGGGTGTGAACAAGGAAAGATTCCCTGGGCCTGATTCCCACCCTTTGGTGCTGCTCTGTCAGAGCAAAGGTGCCGCAATGTGCAGGGACACAGATCTCAGAAAATCGCTCCTGTGGAGAGGAGCTGCCACCCCAGTCAGTGTGGAGCTGGTGTAGGGGTTCTACAGCAGCTCTGCTCCCAGCCCTTAGAGCAGGGGGTGGGTTGGGGTGCGTGCTGGGGGCACAGACAGAACGCCTTACACTGGGGGTGCTCCCTGCTTTGCAGCCCTGAGCCCCCTGTAACTACAGCAGGGGCCAAGGACAACAACAGAAGGACGAAAGTGGCGTGAAGCCATCTCCCTCTAGCGGTCCCCAAACGTTTTACATTGTGCCCCGTTACCCATAATGTAATCTGTTCCCGCCCCACCGGGGGCCACATTCGGGAGCTGGGCCCAGGAGCAGAGCTGGGGCCTGGAGCCAGGGCCATGGCTGGAGGCAGGGCCGGAGCAGAGCTGGGGGTAGAGTGGGGCTGGGTAGCATTCCCTCCCCCTCCAGTCGGGGCTGGCCCTGCCGTGCCCCCTCCCCACCCTGAATGTTTCCCTATGCCCCCCCAGAAGGGCGCACCTCAGAGTTGGGGACCACGGCTGTAACCCCCTTGACTCTACCCCAAGCACCAGGATGGAATAACTGAGGATCAGACTCTGGGTTTTGGGGCCTGGCTCAGCTGAGCTGATCCTTTCACTCTGGCCCTGACCTGGGTCTGTCGGGGTTTGACTCCCCCGGGCACGTCGCTGACATCTCAGAGCTGGTCCCTTCAGGGCTGGGTAAATCCCAGAGGGGGCAGATTGCCACACTCACTGGAACCAGCTGGGGCAGGTGCTGTCACTGACAGGCTGGGACCTTCCCTCGGGACTGATCTCTGCCCCTAATGCCCCCATTCTGTCTCTGCAGCGAACGTGACTCTGGATCCAGACACGGCAAATCCCCACCTCTTCCTGTCTGCGGATGGGAAAACTGTGAGACGGACCAACACACGGCAGGATCTGCCCGACAACCCTGAGCGATTTGACACTGAGCCCTATGTGCTGGGCTGTGAGGGGTTCACCGCGGGGAGACATTGCTGGGAGGTGGAGGTGTGGGATTGGCAATACTGGGCTGTGGGGGTGGCCAGAGAGTCTGTGAGGAGGAAGGGGCAGATCAGCTTTAGCCCTGAGGAGGGGATCTGGGCTGTGCGGTGGTGGGGGGGTTGGTTCCAGGCTCTCACGTCCCCTGTGACCCCCCTGTCCCTGTCCCGGCGCAAGGCTTCCCACTGGGTCCGGGTGTGTCTGGACTGTGACCGGGGGCAGGTGACATTGTTCGATGCAGGTGATGGTTCGATGCAGGCCCCGATCTTCACGTTTCCGCCGGGCTCTGTCCTTGGGGGGAGAATCCGCCCCTGGCTGGGGGTGGGGGAATCCCAGCTCCGCCTGCGCCCCTGACATTGGGGGGGACACCAGCCTCTCTAGCCTCACACACCCTAGTCGCTATGACCCTGGAGGACTCCCCTCCACCCAGTCCCAGGCCCTTCATCTCTATGACCCCTGGAAGCGCCTTCCCCCTCCCTGCAGCACCAGGGATGGGAGGGGGGGGTGCAGACCCCCTGGTGCTGCAGGGGGAGCAGAGGGGCCCTGAGGGGCAGGTGTGGGGCTGGGCAGGGGCAGAATTAACAGCCGGGCTGGGACAGGCAGACGTGGGGTGGCCGGGACCCAGCATTAATTAATGAGGGTTTGGGGGTTGGGGAGAAGCTGGAAGCCCCGCGGCGGCAGGGGGGTTTGTACAATCTGTGGGGTTCGATCTCACTGGGGCTCCCGGCCAGAGCTCCTGCCGCAGGGCCACAGTCACCTTCCTGTGTAGCACATGGGGGATGGGCAGGGAGAGTTCAAACATCGCAGGATCAACCCGAATGCAGTCTGGATTGTTTTGAAACCTCATGTTTTGCAGGTTCAATTTCATGACATTTGGTTCTGATTCATTTATAACTTCTTGGGTTGGCAACAGGGAGAGTCCCTGAGGCCAGAGTGGGTTGAACCAGAGCAAATAGATGAAAGAAAAGGGAAAGATAAAGTAAAACAAAATAACCAGAGAGTCCTGGAGAAAGGGTGTAAAATAGCTATGGAAACAATGAGAGGAAAGCACTCTGGAGAGGGGAACCAGCTAGAGGCAGCGGGAGGGGAAGGGATAAACTCAGGGAGAGAATGGAGAACGTGAGGGGGAATGATCTGTGGCAGGGATCAGAGGAAAGTGGGAGAGAAACAGAAAGAAAGGGATGGGAAATGTGGGCTAGAAAAATGGTGAGTAAAAGTGAACATTATGAAAGAAAAGGGAACACAAGGGACAGAGATTCATAAAACGTCACTGAAAATGAGACTGCAACTGATTAAGTGTACGTCACTTCCTTGACTCTGTTGCCATTTTAGTGTCATTAAAAACTGTTCTCCAAATCTGTGTGTCTCTTTTCCATTGCTGGGGTTATTGAAGCTACTTTTTAGTTCCTTTTCAATCTGACGAGTATTTACATTAAATTACATGACATTAAAGCATGCAAAACAATTCTGATTTATTCTTTGCTTTGTTAATTTCCCAGCTGCAATTTTGGGGGTAGAATCATGGGATTTGCTTCCCTACTTAGTTGTGTCCCTCCGGCACCAATAGGGAATATACTGGCATGTCCCTATAATGCGAGCTGAGGCTCTACTGTGGTATGTCGCTATCCAGCCTGTGCTCTGTCTCTTGTGCTGGCTATAGCCATGGAAACCAGGAATCCATCAGCTGTGCTCTGTGGAGAGGTGGCTGAACACGTGGTGCTGATTCTCCTCTTTGTTCCCAGAGACGCTGAGCTTATTAAAAGGTAGCTAAAGATACATGAAATATGTTGTTCACATTTCTTCTGCCCATCAGCAATTGCAAATACAGAGATTGCAAATACAGAGATTCTTGTTAATAAAGTATACTTCATTGACACATTTCAATTGGTACTTTCATTCACACTCATACACACAGACAGGCAGACACAGACAGGGAGACAAACATACATAAGGGTCTCACAGATGTTATAGTTACCAGCCTCTTGGTGCTCATGGTAGTCACTGGCCAGGTGACTAGCACGAGGGTGAGGAGCAAGGTTCTGCCGATGCGCACCGGTACTCCTGGCTGGTTGGTGATGTAGACCCGAACCTCCAGCCTTCATCTTTCTGTCCCATTTGATAGGAAAAAGACCCCATGTAAGTCTATGGGTTTTTGCTCTGTCATGCTGCATCTGCATTTGGTGTGATACTTAATCACCCACATTGGTGCAAGCCTGATCAGATTTTGTCCTTTGAAGTGGGCTGACTCCAAAGTTATCAGGGTGGACTCCTCTTCGGTCAATTGAATGGTAAAAGTTATTATCTTCGCTCCTTTCTTCCTCCCTCAAACTTTTGAGGTGAGGCTGGTATTTTCTTTGTCATGTTTTGACATCCCTTACTGAGACCAATTGTTTAATCATTTTCCCTCTCTACACCCACCTCAATTGTTCATCTATTCATACTCCAATCACTCAGTGCAAACTCCTAGCTAAAGAACTTACATTTCTTTTAAAGCAAACATTATTTCATTTTTGACTTAAGCACATATAAAATAGGATTTTTACAAATATTCTGAAAGTGGGTAAAATCAACAGATAATATTGTCAGTGGAGTTGTTTTACAAATAATTTTAAAACAGATAGAATTATTCAAAGTAAAGACAGACTTAAATTATTACTAAATAATATGATTTGGAACCATGTCAGACTGGAATGTAGTACTTACAGAGAACAGCTTAGACAGAAATCTGGGATCTCTTGTTCCAATGATATGCAGTAAATGAATATTTTAAAAAGACTGAAGTGGACATTTCAAAGGGTAGAACACTGAGAGTCAGCTGAGGTTTTAGCTTTTGATTAAAGGGACAGTGTATCAGGCTGAAGTGCCTCTTTGTAGGAAGGGGGTGGGGGTGTTTGTTGCTCTGTTCTTTCATGTATTTCCTAAAATCAGGATTGGGCCAACAATGGGATGGAACCAGCTCCGAGAGACAGTCTCTGGCCATGTTTCAGCATTGGGACGTAGGTATCTCTCTCATTGTACAGTCTGTGCATAGACAAGGCAAGTGCTGGTTTCACCTCAGTGTAACTGGTCAAGAAGAGTTCTGTGGTGGAGGGTGTTAGGAGGGATAACAGTCACCTCGATTAGCTACCCTGAGAAGAAAGTGTCACTTGCCTCATCTCCACTACAACTGTACGATGAGATCCCGGCCTCGTGTTTGCTCTCGCATTGAGGAAAACACCCTTTCTAAATGGTGTTTCTAAATGAAATCGAAATGGTGAGAAAGGAGACACCCCACCCTTGGCCAGGGCTGTGACTTTGTTTTCTGGGAGCTTCTAATTGAAATGACTGGGGGTGGGATCCGTGAAGGGACTTAGGCTTTGTAAAGCTGAGCATCACCAAACCTAATTTTTAGGTGCCTAGAATATCACAGGAACAACACTGCCATCCACAAAGCCTGGCTTCAGCACCTAGTCTCCCTGTACAAGGAACAGAGACAGAGAAGTGCCTTAAAATGCAACCCACAAGGACCAGCATGCTAGATGGGGAACTGTCTAAATTGGTCTTTGGGAGATGCTAACAACAAGCTTTGTCCTAAACCCCGCCCCTCCCTTGAAGATAAGGGCTAAATCGGAGTTGCTGGCAAGTGCCTACCTCTGTTTGAGTTAGGTACCCGCACAAAAAAGGGGCGGGGGGGCAGGGGTGTTTGTTTTGGTGCTGCTATCACTATATAACCATTAGCCCAGTGGTAGCACACTTACCGGGGATGTGGGGAACCAGGCTCAGTGTCCCCCTCTTTGCCAGCGGAGGAGAGATGATTTGAACAGGGGTTACTCATTGTAAAGGCAGGTGCTCTAACCACTCACCTGTCCTATAGTCTAGGGGTGGGATTCTTCAGTCTCGCCAGTTGCAGCTGATCCACTGGGGGGTCAATAATAAAAGAGTGACAGGAGCTGGGGGCTGGACCCAGGGGTTCCCACCTCTCAGACGGGCTCCCTAACCACAGGACTACAGGGTCATTCTCTCACTCTAGCCAATGAGTAAGTAAGTCTTAATCTACAGTGGAACAGTCAGTGGGCCAGAGAGAGAGAGAGAGAATGTCTGTGTAGTCCATGACTAGGGCACACACCTGAGAGGGGGAGACCCCTGATCCAATCAGTCTGTTCCCATCTGTCACGCTGACTTGATTGAGGGGGGCCCTTGAGGTGTATTCAGGAGCTCCGATTACTCCCTTCTACACCAGTCTCGCGTTGGGGGTGTCAGGCTGGCTGGATTTGGCGGGGGGGCGCATTTGTGTTATTTAACATCAACATGTCAAAACCATAGTGATCCATGTGAGACATGCTATGTCAGGCACTGTTAGAAAGGTTACAATGTGCTGAGTAAGATGATGTTTGTGTCCATGTGTTATATCTGTAATGGAAGTTATGGAGATCTTTGATATCCCTGTATTTCAAACTGTGCTGTATAAGGCACACCCCAGACAGACAGGCGGCAGGACAATAGCCTGCTTAATGGACCATCAAGACCTTTACAGAAGCCAAAGACCCAGGAAGGAACTAAAGGCATCCCTGAAGAGTTACCAGGATTGGCCCATGTGACTCTGGACTCCATTTCAGTTCCTGTAAAATTCCACAAGCAGTGTGGCAAGGGCCAGAGGATATATAAGGCGGAGCCTTTGGGATCCATTTTGTCTACAGTTCAGCTTTCAGTCACCTGTCTAACTCCGGACCAACTCATCTACAACTGAAGCTGTGAAACAAAGGACTTACACCCATCCAGGTACTGGATGTACACCAGAGGGCCTATACAAGCCTGCAACTCCACAGTTCTTCTAGAAACCTGATGTATTTGGACTTTTAAATCATTTGTATATATCTGATTGCTTTAAGCCTTTAACATTTCTCTTATTGTTTGTTTTTCTTTTATTAATAAACCTTTAGTTTTAGTTACTAAAGGATTGGCTGGCAGCGTGGTATTTTGGGTAAGATCCAAACTTACAGTGAACTGGTCCTGTGGCTGATCCTTTGGGATCAGAGGGAATCTTTTAGTAAAGCGCACAGAGTTTAAATGACTGGTCTCTTTACTGGACCTAGTGTCAGTTTGGGAGCCAGAGACTGAGATGCAGTAAAGGGGGCTGTGTGTATTTGCACAGTGGCTTCTTGATAACCAGTGTGGGGGAATCAGAAGCACTGTTTGTGGCTGGTTGGGAAGTCTGACTTCAGTGTCACGCACCAGTGCTGGGAGAATCTGCTCTCCTTTTGCATCCTGCCCTGACCTTGGCATTTGCAGGTGGCTGCTCTGGGCACGGACGGGTCACACCATCATTTTCATTATTTCTCCAAAGGCGGCAGTGGCGGGGGCTATCCCTTGATACAAGGATGATGTCTACCAGTGGGAGAAGGAGATGTGAACATCTGGGCAGAGGCCTATGCTGATACGAGAGATTTCTCAGCTGCTGTATTTTCGGTAGCTGTTTATCGCTATAAGGGTTAATCAATAATAAGGGCAGCTTTCAGCGTTTACAGTCAGGGATCACAAGCTGGCAGTTGCAGAGAATCCCAGCCAGAGAAAACTAAACTGGTGGATTTGGCATAATTCTGCCAATAGCAAACAGGCAGACTAAGGTGAGCTAAAAGTCACTCCAAAAATTGAAGGGAGGGGTCAGTAGAGCATGATGCAGTTCTTCAGCCAGATCCAACTTTGACTGACAGGTAAGTTTAGCAGCTGTGATTGGTTCATAAGAACAGACCAGTCAGGGAAGACTTAAAGAAGATTGGTGGACAGGTATTGAGGAAATGACCAATCAGAGTAGCCAAAACTGGCATATAAAACAGAGCTGACAGGTACCAACGTTAGCAGAGGCAGTTAAAAGGAGAGGAGGTGGAGAGGAGAGTGTAAGATGAAGGAAAAGACTGAGCGTGAAATCGCTATGGAAGGGAGACGCGTGTTAGAGGCTAAAGGAGATCTAGGATTCCATGCAAGCCGTGCTAAAGACATGAGAGCAGCTGAGCAGCGATAGTGGCAGTAGCAGCTGAGAAGTGATTGTGACAGAGCAGAAAGAACGTGACAAATCAGAGGAAGAGAAAACTGCTGAGAAATGAACATGGCCACAGTGGAAACAAGAACTAGAGCGTACGGTGATCGGGGCGGTGAGTGTGTAAGGCCAGGGAGGCTAAGCCATAGAGCGTACGGTGATCGGGGCGGTGAGTGTATAAGGCCAGGGAGGCTAAGCCATAGAGCACACGGTGATCGGGGCAGTGAGTGTGTAAGGCCAGGGAGGCTAAGATTGTCTCACAGTGAGGTGTGGTCCCATTTTTTCTGTGGTATCCCACATGGGCCCAGCACAGGCCAGATGCTGCTCAGCCCCTCTGTTGACGTGGGCCAGGGAGCAGATGTGTTTATCTGTTGGGATGTGGGTTGGCTGGGCCAATACTTAGGACTTCTGGGGTGGCCGAGGTGGCCTGTGGTTGAGATGGGTTGGAGATGGGGCAGGCCAGCATTCTGGTGCTGAGAGGGGGCCAGTGCTCTGGTGGATGGGGGTGGCCTGAGTCCGCACTGGGGGGACCAGTGCACTGGTGCTGGAGTGGGCAGGGCTGGCCCTTGGTGTCCAGGTGTTGGGGCAGGCCGGTGTTTAACACTGGGGCTGCCTGGTGCTTGGGCCATCTGGGACTGGGTGGCCTGGACCAGCTGGGGCGGGGCTTCTCTGGCCACGTTAGGGGGCTGGCGCTCTGGTGGGGAGGGGGTAGAAGAGGCAGGGCTCAGTTGAAAGGGACGGGCTACTTCGATGTGTATAAATGTCCTGATAAAGTTGTGTTTGCTCTTTTAATATTTATTGTGCAGGGCGGTACTGGTGCAGTAAATAAAAACACTTTATTTGCAGAGATTACTGACTATCAGCCCTTTGAGTGGGAGGCTGTATCCGTGTCCTCCCAAGGAGCAACAGAATTAGTTTGCTTTGGGGACTTTTTCCAAAGGTCAGAGGGCAATTCCCCTAAGGCAGGCCACCCCCTTTACTTACCAGTAACTGATGACAGGCCATTATGGAGGTGCCTGAGGTCTGATTTTTGGGGTAACTGCATGAAATCTCTAAATGTGGGGGAGCCGGTGCGCAGGCAGCAACCTCACAACACTTGCCAGGACGTAGCTCTGGACCCAGTGGCAGGAAGGCTGACACAATCAGAGGTCTCCATCCTACAGCAGCCCGCATCTGCCTTCACAGCTGCAGAGAAGTGACAAATCCTCAAATACACCTGTATCGCTGCTGGGGTCTTGAGAAGTTTGGACTGAACTTCCTTTGGACCCTCACCTCAGAACTGTTCGCCAAAGAGGACCCTACCAGGAGTACACGACTCGGGACGACATAGTTCTGAGGGTTAGTGGGACCACAAGCCTCTTCACCACAACAAGGGAACGGTCTGAGGAGAGGACTAAAGTGGAACACCTTGAAGAGGAGATCCTGACGGTTTCCCCACATCAGACTAGCCAGAGCTCAGAGGTTCACGCACCTTCTGAGCGGTGGGAAACACACGGCTCAAATGCTTTCTCCGCCTCTGGCAGAGAGGTGGGTTTTGAACACGGGGCCAGTCTCGCAGCCTCTGTAAATCAGCAAAGCCTCATTGACTACAAGGGGTCTGGGCTGACTGACACCAGCTGGGAATCTGGCCTGCACCTGGGAAGGGATTTTAACAGGGGCTCTAACCTCTCAGACAAGTGCGCTGACCCCAAGCTATGGGACACTCTGAGGTGGTTCTTTCAGTCTCTCTTGGAGAAGCCATTCCACATTAATTACACAGTCAATGGGCCAGCGACCACGTGAGAATCACTGCACAGTCCACAGTCCAAAGGTTGGTGTGTTTTAAAGAGAGAGAAACTGAGGCCATGTCTACATTATGGGTGCTACAGTGTCACAGCAGCCTTGCTCCTGTAACCTAGACACTTCCTACAGTGACAGAAGGTTCCTTCACTGTAGGTTACCCACCCCTGCATGGCAGTGGCTAGGCCGACAGACACCGTCTTCTATCCCCCTCGCTGCATCTACACCAAGGTTAGGTTAGCAAAGCTGCAGCCCTCAGGTGTGAACTTTTCATGCCCCTGCCCCATCTAGCTACGTTTACCTAAATTTGGAGTGTAGAGCAGGCCTTAGGTAAGCACCTTGCTCACCATTAAAGAGAGGCAGAGTCAGGAATCAAACCCAGGAGTTCATGTTGCACATACACGGCTCTATCAGCTGGCCTATGCTGGCCTCAGCGCATTCTGTCACCTCTGAGAAGATTTATACACACGGCCACATTTTGCTTTACAGTGATGTGAATCTGGATCAAATCCACTGAAGTTAGTCTCCTTGTTCCAGATTTGAACTGGGAGGCTCGGGAGAGGCCTGGGACACCTACATAAAATAACCCAGATTCTTTGAAGCATCAGAAAGAGGTATGAAAAGTATCAATTCTTGACACTGAAGGGTGATTCTCTGTGTAAAATATTTCACTGAACCACGTCTCCTCTGGCAGCTCAGGGGCCGTCAGCTCAGCTAGAGAAGAGCTGTTGTGTCTGGATGTTGGGTTGTGCTGGGCCTTTAACCGCCCGTGCTGGGAAGCGGGATTTTGAGATGCACCACCCAGGAGGGACCACAAGGCCCCCTGCCACCCGTGA
>VOCS01057799.1:0-15094 GCA_007922155.1 Mesoclemmys tuberculata | reverse complement strand
TGAAGTTTTCATCCACTCTGTTGCCTCCCCATCCGCCTCCTGATGCCTTGTGTAACTCTTTCAAGGATCGGTTCTTTTGGATTTCGTGCACTGTGATGTCTATGGTACCACCTAAGCATCCAAAATTGAGAAAAATTAGTAAATTTTTAAAAAGATATTGCCTTCATTTTAGCTGTTAACAGCTAACAACATCCATAGCTGTAAAAAAAAAAGTTTAAATAAAACCAGAACCCTCACAACTGGCAAATGAGCTCTGCAAATTATGATTTAGAGCTGCCTGTTCTTTGGATAATAATCGTTCCAGCTCCAGGGGACCTGTGATAAGGTATGGCCAAGTAGCTATGAGAGTCATTGAAGGCAGATATGTAAACCTCAGACTGGACAGAGCCCTGTTCCCAGCCAGGTGGGAAGGGGTAACCTTAGGCTAATGAGGCTGCCTGGGGCTAATTAAGGGCCTGCCCAAGACCTATTAAAAGCTCTTGCTCCAGTCAGAGTGCTGTGGGAGTTTGGAGCTGAGAGAGTGGGGAGCCAGGAGCTGAAGGAAGAAGAGTGACAACCAGAAGCAGGAGTGGACTAGAGGGACAGAATCATAGTAGGAGGAAGCTGCCACTACCAGGAGGGTGGCTACTAAATCCCGGGAAGAGCAGCGTGGGGAAGAAGCCCAGGGAAAAGACTGTAACAGTTTAGGCACACCAGCAGCGGGGGCTGCTACCATCAGGGTCCCTGGGCTGGTGTCCGAAGTAGAGGATGGGCTCAGACACCCCCTCCACTGACCGCAGCTGGGATGGACAAAGCTCTCCCCAGAGAAGGGGTGACGACTCCACGGGCCCCAGCTGGGGCTATAGACTACGGCGAGGGCTGTCCGCTGAGGGAAGCACCAGACCCAGGGGTGCCAGGTGGACCCACCATCAAGTTCCACACCGAACTGGTGTCAGGAGAGGGATCTCATTGGTGCAGCAGCCAGACTGCGTGCCCTTCCACACGGAGGACATGGTCAAGGCCATGGCAGCCCAGTAAGAAGATACCCCGGTCCAGGCAGCCGCCCAACAAGAAGCAGTATGGGTACAGCAGGAGATGAACCAACTGCTAATGAATCAACTTGCTCAGGACCGGGCTAAATTACAGGAGATAGTGACCCAGCTGAAGGCCCTGACCACAGGGGCCCAGGCCCATGACAGGCATCATGCTCTGAGGGCTACAAGCTACCTCCAAAAGATGACTGCAGGAGATGACACAGAAGCGTACCTCCTGGCATTTGAACGGACAAACGTATGGGAAGTCTGGCCCCAAGACCAGTAGGCCAGTATCCTCACTCCTTTCCTGTCCAGAGAGGCCCAGAAGGTGTATTATGACATGGCTGCCAAAGCAGCTGCTGACTACACCCATCTGAAGGCTGAGATTTCAGCCAGATCCAGAATAACAACAGCCATGAGGGCCCAGAAATTCCACAACTGGCAGTACCAGGAAGCCAAGCCCCCACAATCCCAGCTGTTTGACCTGATCCACCTCTCAGGGAAGTGGCTGCAGACAGAGACCTATAACATGGAGCAGATACTAGAACTCCTGGTAATGGACTGGTACATGAGGGAGCTGTCTCCGGACATGCAAGATTGGATAGGCCAGAACAGCCCCTCTTTCTATGATGAATTAGTTGGACTGGTAGAAAGCCGACTCATGGCCAGGGAGCTCTCACGACACCCCGGGGAAGAACCCCATTGCTTCCCAAGACCGGTCCCAACCCCAAGGGCCTGGCCGCCTGAGGACCCTAGCCGAACCCGGCAGGTAACAGGGATGCTGAGGAGCAGCCAGGCGCCACAAGGGAACTGGGGGACCTGGGCAGGGAAGACCAGAGGAGCCAGCCAAGCATCCCAAAAGTTAGGGACCCACCCAGAGTGAGGTATAGGTGCTATATGTGTGGGGAGCTAGGACACATCACTGCCCAATGTCCTAACACAGAGGAGCCCATGCAGTGTAGTCTGGGAGAGTATACAGGCGCATGCACCCTGATCCACTTTGTGGGATTGCTCTGACTCCCCACAGGTACACCTGGCCAATCAGGCTGAACGGGGTGGAGACAGTTGCTCTGATTGACTCTGGGAGTGCGGTCATGCTGGTCTCCAGGAAACTGGTAAAACAACACCAGCTAGCTCAGGATCAACAAGTGCACCAGGATCACATGCGTACATGGGTCTATTAGCTACTATCCAACTGTCCAGGTCCAAACTGAAGTCCTGGGGAACACTACCAAGGTGGCAGCTGAAGTGATCCTAAAACTCCCTTACTTTGTCCTGATAGGCTGAGACTTTCCTGGGTTTGGAAGCCTTCTTCCACCGGAGGAGGGGGGGCCCCCCAAACCTCCATAACCACTGCCATGAGTAACCAGACGCCTCTTTTCACAGAATTTGCCCCAGAGTTGTTTTCTACCTCTGGGAAACCCTGGCAGACCCGACAATAGAGGAGGGCAGACAAAGCTTTAAGGACCAAGATCTTGGTCCAGAACCAGAGAGTTGCCCTCATGGGAAGAGAAGCTAGGGCTATGGAGGGGGAATCTACTCAAGTGCAGGATGAACCAGAGGCTAGTGTTGGCCCCAGTGACACCAAGCTCAGGGTTGGAGCCGAAGCGGACTCCCTAGGGCTTGGCCAGGTCGGCCACACTCGAGAGACATTCGGCAGAGACCAGTCGAACAATCCCTAATATGATAATGCCAGGAAGAAAGTGGCTGAAGTGAACGGGGTAGCTGTAGAGGGAAAAACCAAAGGCCTGAGGCCCTACTT
Source organism: Mesoclemmys tuberculata (assembly GCA_007922155.1). NCBI lineage: Eukaryota > Metazoa > Chordata > Testudines > Chelidae > Mesoclemmys > Mesoclemmys tuberculata. The sequence goes on along the minus strand of VOCS01057799.1, from coordinate 12,319 downwards.
CATAATAAGGAGGGACCTGCTATACAGAGTAGAGCAGGTACAAAGGCAAGAGGTAAGACAGCTCCTGATGTCTCTGAAGCACCAGGGGGCAGTATTAGATATGACACATAGCCACTTTTTCGGGGGGCACCTAAGGGTGAAGAAAACCCTGGATCGGGTCCAATGATGTTTCCTTTGGCCAGGAATACATGCTGAGGTCCGGCGCTACTCCGCCTCCTGCCCAAAGTGTCAACTGCACAGCCCCCAACCCCACCATTGAACGGATAGCTATGGACCTAGTAGGCCCCCTTGGAAAGTCAGCCAGGAGCCATCAACATATACTCGTCATCTTGGACTGTGCCACTAGATATCCGGAGGCTGTGCCCCTCTAAAGCATGACATCCAAGGTGATAGCGAAATAGTTGCTACCGATCTTAGCGTGGGTAGGCATACCCAAGGAAATCATAAAGGACCAAGGGATCCCTTTTGTGTTGAACCTGATGAAGGACATTTATACATTGCTCCACATCCAGTCCATATGACTCTGTCTGTCACCCCCAGACTGACGGCCTGGTGGAACGCTTCAATAAAACACTAAAGTGTATGATAAGTAAGGTGTTAAATCAGGATGGAAAGGACTGGGATGCCCTGCTCCTGTACCTAATGTTCGCCATACGGAAGGTCCCCCAGGCATCCACAGGGTTCTCCCCATTCGAGCTACTATATGCCCGCCATGCCCGCAGCATACTAGACATTGCTAAAGAGGAATGGGAGGAGCAGCCCAACCCAGGGAAGAATGTAGTAGAAGCATGTGATGCAGATCGCTTGGGTTGCCCCTATAGTGCTGGAGCACCTAGAGAAATCGCAGGCGGCCCAACAGTTCTACTATAATCGCCAGGCGAAGTTCCAGAAATTCCAGCCCGGAGACTAGGTAATGGTATTCGTGCCCACAATCAAGAGCAAACTCTTGGCCAAGTGGCAGGGGCCTTATGAAATCATAGAAGCCATAGGCAAAGTGGATTATAAGGTATGGCAGCCGGGTTGCCAAAAACAGGAGCGAATCTACCACATCAATCTACTGAAGCCTGGCAAGATAGGGAGGCTTGCATAACCACTCTAGAGCTGCCACCCCAGGGAGACGGTCCCTATGAAGATGTGTGAATGTCTCACGAATTGACCGCAGAACAACAGGCTGAAGTGTCCAGCTGATAGAATGCAACCAAGATGTGTTCTCCAGCAAACTGGGCCAGACCAGGGAAACCTACCATCATATCACCACGAACCCTGGGGCCAAAGTGACAATAAAACCCTACCGCATGCAGGAGGCAAAAAGGGAAGAGATCAGGGCAGAGGTCAGGGGGACGATAAAGCTGGGAGTTATCAAAGAATCACATAGCCAGTGGTCCAACTCAATCATGTTGGTACCCAATGACTTTCGAAGATTAGCCAAGGTGTCCCAGTTTGATGCATACCCCATCCCACAGATAGATGTGCTGGTCGACCAGCTGGGGAAAGCACGATTCCTGACCACCCTGGAGCTCACTAAAGGATATTGTCAGATCCCACTTGCGGAAGATGCCAAGGAAAAAACTGCTTTTTCCACCCCCAAAGGGCTATTCCAATAAACAGTTCCCCATTTTGGACTATATGGAGCCCCAGCCACCTACCAATAGCTGATGGACAAATTATTTAGTCCACATGCCGAATACGCAGCCGCATACTTGGACGATGTGCTTATACACACCCCGGACTGGGAAACGCACCTGAGGAAGGCAAGAGCAGTCCTAGACGCTTTGTGGAAGGCTGGCCTTACCGCTAACCCCACTAAATGCGCAAGATATCTGGGGTACGTTGTGGGGAGGGGCGTAGTAAAGCCTCAGCTAAACAAGCTGGAAGCAATTCAGCACTGGCCCTTGCCAGTCTGGAAAAAACACGTCAGAATGTTTCTGGGCATTGTGGAGTACTATAGGAGGTTCATTCCCCACTTCGCCACTAGAGCCAACCCCCAACAGACCTGATAAAAGCCCAGGGCCCATATATAGTAAAATGGACGGAAGCTGCTGAGGAAGCCTTCGTAGGTCTAAGAACTGCCCTCTGTAGCAACCCCATCCTGATAGCCCCAGACTTTGAGAAAGAATTCATCCTGCAAACTGATGCCTCTGATGTTGGGCTGGGGGTAGTTCTATCCCAGATAGTGGGAGAGGAGGAACACCCCGTCTTATACCTAAGCTGCAGTCTTCTCCCCAGGGAACAAAAATACACGGTGGTAGAAAAGGAGTGCCTTGCCATGAAATGGGCAATGGAAAGCCTCCACTACTACTTACTGGGGCGGCAATTCATCCTTGTCATGGACCAATGGATGCACCAGAATAAGGAAAAGAATGCACGGGTGACCAGATGGTTCCTAGCACTACAACCATTCCACTTCCGGATACAGCACAGGGCTGGCAGCAAACATGGCAACGCAAATAATCTATCTAGAGCACGCTGTTTTGCGACCCAAGTAGCCCAACCCCGTGGTGTTGAGCGGGCGTGTGTGATAAGGTAAGGCCAAGTGGCTATGAGAGTGTCACTGAACAATACCAACCACATTTCTGAGGTCTAATAATTTATTCAAATCCAGCCAGAAACTAAAGAAGCTGGGCTCCCATGGAGTGGTGATCTTGCTACCTTGGGCTGGAGAGGGAAATGGACTCTGGAAGCATGACTGTGGAGCTACAGCAGGGACCATCTGCTGATGTCCCCTGTATTATCTAGGGGCTCCAAAATATGGCTGGATCCTGGTTGGGAGCACTGCACTATCTGAGGGCCTAATAGCAACATATGCTCCAGTAAAGCCTTCTATCTGTGCATTGCCTCCAGGAATAGCTTTTGCATATCCCTATTTTACTCTGCAATGTCTCTGCTAATGGCAATGCTATCCCAGCCATTCTTACAGAGTTTCTTATTACCATAGCTGGCCACAAGAGCTGCCTACAGCGTCACTTCTCCCCAGATGGTGATAAGATCAAGGCTCTCATCATGGCTTCTAGAAGCATGTTGTCAGGCTGGCAAAGCAATGGGAGATAGCAGTTAGAGGAAGCCAAAGTGGTGCAGAATTGCATGCACATGAAGAGTAGTCCACACTAACTCAATTTGCTTCCAGCGAAGTACACTTTGAAAGAGGACTCCAGAATTTGCTGTAAATAGGGAGTTAATGCACTTTATGGTTTGTGTTGTGTACCAGACTTTTTCAATCCAGACTCACTCAACTTAGTACAGACTACGCTCCCTATGTAGACCAACCCTCGGGTGTCTGCTCTTTCAGGTAGAAGTCAAAGAACCCAGCACAAGCATAGCATGGGGGATCAGAGTTCGGTAAGAGCTCAGTTCCTCATTTTCTATGCCAGAAGGGTCTGCGGCTACAGAACAGTCAAACTTGCATGTAGCAGAGATGATATCTGTTTCAGAGGGGGAAAGGTTACCTCCACAATCAACGACGACAAACTGGGTCCCAGGTGACTCTTCAAACTTTTGTCTATCGCCACCTTCTGCCACAAACCCTTCCCGTGGGAGCTGCTTGCACCAGACTGCAGCAGCCTCTGGTTCTAAGGCGATGATGAGCTTCTCAGAAAACATGTCAGTGATGAGTCCTGCCTAAAATCGCAAGAGAAAGTGATTGTAACAGGAATGGTGGTGAGAGCCTGGCTTCCTACCTCTGAGATGCAGCGTGAGCGCAATATGTTGGCCAGGTTCGTCTAATCCCAGGAACATTGGGCTGGCCTATTTGGAATAATGGTCTGTGTGTGTGCTGGGAGGGGGGATTTCTACCTAATTCCAGAGAGCATTAGTTTATGCCATGACACATGAAGATACGTAGTCCCCCTAATCTCTATTCCAGCTACTCTCACTGCAGGTCCTATTCTCATTCCGAAAAGCATCTAAACCAGCAGATCATTTTGTCAGTGCTTGTAGTAATTTGTAGCAAATGGAAAAGCGGTTCTCAACCTTTCCTATACTGGAACCCTTCTCCAGACTAGGCAAGATCTGTTCAGATTCCTCCTCTCATTTAGCAGTATAGAAAGGGCAGAGCATCTGATTGAGAACCCCTGAAGCAGAAAAAAATCTTCAACCCCACCCCACTCCTGTGGTTGAGCAAGTTTTAAAATAAGGTTTGTTTAAATAATGAACACTGCACAACAGTGAAAATTCTGGAGAATTTCAGAGGCAATCAGGCTATTATTCACTTTACCTCTTTAGCTGCCAGTCGCATGAACTGCCTGGCAGAAGTATCCCATATGGCTGGAACAGAAATGACCCAGGTTATGTCCTCCATGTCATAGACAGCTTGGTGTGTGGCTGCCCCTATTGTGTTCAGAGCATGGTCCTTCATATAACGCAGACTTTCTGAAAATACTTTTAGGGCTGGAAACTTCTTTCCATTGTCTGCTTCCAGTTCCATGTTGGCAGTGATTTTCTAGAAGTGAGAACAAAACAACACATTTTTTTTATTTATTTATATTTGTATAGTGGTAGCATAACCCAATGCTGGGTGTGTTACAAGCTCAGCTCCCTGCTGCCAGCTCAGCCAAAATGCCGAGGCTTGAACTGGGGGGCCTCCAGAGCCAAAAGCACACGATACTATAGCTTCTCTGTAACTGGGGACCATAACTCATTCTCTGGGGATTGGTGCCGGGGCGGGGTGAGGGGGGGGAGGACCTGTAACACACTCATCAATGGGTTACTGTCATGCCTAGGAGCCCTATTCATAGAGCAGGGTCCCTTTGTGCTAGGTGCTGGACAAACAGAACAAAATGATGGTCCCAGAGAAGTTACAATCTATGTAAACAGATTAACTCTATAGGGTATAGCTCACTACATTCTAAATCTAGGAGGTGCAGTTGCTAAAAAAAAAAAAAAAAACAAAAGAAGAAATCTGACTGTGAGCTGCCTCAAAAATCTGTGAATGACTTGATAAATAACATATTAGTGTGGCTATTAAAGCAAACTGTTCTTCTTTGAGTGATTGCTCATGTCCATTCCATTATAGGTGAGTACATGCCACCGTGCACGGTTCCCAGAACTTTTTCCCCTTAGCAGATCCCGCCTCTGGTGCCTCCTGGAGTCCCACGCACATGCCGCCATATACGAGGCACTGCTGGCCCTACGCCCCCTCAGTTCATTCTTTCGGTCCCTGATGGTTGCTGGAACTAGCCTTGCTAACAGCAAGTAGCATTCCCTTTGTTTGGGCTCTTTGTTATTCAAAGTACTTTAGTTAGTTTAAAGTAGGTAAGTAGTGTTAAGTGTAGTTAGATAAGAAGTCCCTGAGGGACTTAGAGTGGCCGGGCCATGCCCCAGTCGCCTGGATTTAAGCCGTGTGCCTCCTGTGGGAAGGCTTTCCTGCTCAGTGACCCCCACAATCAGTGTCTTAAGTGCCCGGGGGAAGAGCACAGGGAAGATAAATGTAAGATCTGCGGGGCTTTTAAACCGCAGACTCAGAAGGACCAAGAGATCCAGTTAAAAGCCCTGCTTATGGAGGCAGCACTCCACCCGGCATCTGAGCCGTCCCGCTCCATGGCACCAAGCACCACCTCGGTGCAGAGCGCACCACCAGCACCAGGCTCGACTTGGCACCACACAGTATCGCTGGTGCTGCGGAAGAAGAGACAGCGCGTGGAGCGCGGACACTCCCCTGCGCTGTCCGTACGGGCAGGGTCAAGTGCGGAGATAAACCAGCCATGGCCCATCAAGTCTTCTCCAGTGCCTGCATCTCCAAGCAGGAAGCCTCCCCTGACTCGTGGAAGTGGAAGAGTGCCTCTGCCAACGCTGTCAACACCAGAGGCTTTTCAGGTGGCAAGAGCCTTGTTGTCCTTGCTCACGCCACCTCCACACCCCTCCCCCCGCCACCGCGGGAGAAGAGGCCAGTGTCCTGGGGCAAACCTGTGTCGGGTCCCCCCAAAGAGCGGTGGAGATCCCCAGTATGGGGAGGAAGATCTCCTGCCAGATGGCCACCAGGAATACAGTGAGGACGTTCCCCCAGCAGTCGCTCCAGGTCGGCATTGTCGAGCCAGCTTGCTTCGACTCAGGATGCGGAGTCTCCCTCTTGGCGCTGATGTCGGTCTCTGGCACTGGAGGCAGCGCAGGCCAAGGTCTGCCAGGCGACGCTCAGACAGCTCCTGCTTCACATCCCCGGCACCGAGGAGTTCGCTTGCACTGAGGTGGCGCAGAAGTCAGTCAATGTCGGAGGACTCAGCACCAAGGGCTTCATCTGCAGCAAAGTGGCGCAGAACCCAACCGCCATACAAAGACCCCGCACTGTGCAGTCCCCGATGCAGAACCTGGTTGCTGGAGTCAGGCTCAGCACCGTGGAGTTTGGAGCAGTGCCAGTCTCGGTCAGCAAAGGGTAAGCAGCACTGTAAGTCCTCGGTGCCGAGACAACGCTCTGGTACCTCGAGCTCCTCAGAGCGCCCCTCTACTCACCGGCACCGTTCACAGTGATGGAGGCTCTCATCATCCTCCAGGTCAGAGGCATCAAGAGGACGGTTCCCGGCTGCAGCTGGCGGCCGGGACTGAGGCCGTGCACACACCGCAGGTCTAGTGGCTCGGTGTCCCACGGGGGGACAGTCATCAGGCCAGCCAACACCCACACAAGGCCCCACAGCCGGCAGCAAACCCCTTCCTTGGTCGCCCCTATATCAAAGGTGGCCAAGAAAAAGTATTATGTCACGGCTGAAGGGTTCAAGTATTTGTTTACTCACCCGGCCCCAGGAACCCTGGTGGTAGACACAACCAACCAGAAGGACAAGCAAGGTCAGCCAGGTTCCACTCCCAAGAACAAAGACATCAAGAAGCTGGATTTGTTTGGGAGAAAAATTTATTCAACAGCAGTCCTGCAGTTCAGGATTGCCAACCATCAGGCCCTCCTGGGTACATACAGTTTTAATTTGTGGGACTCCCTCAGGCGGTTTGCTGAGGCCCTGCCCCAGGACTAGGCCACATACCTTACCACCATCCTGGATGAAAGAATCACGGTGGCCAGGGCAGCGCTCCAGACATCCTGTGATGCTGCTGACTTGGTGGGTAGGGCCATAGCCTCTGCCATTGCCATGAGGAGGTGCTCATGGCTGCAATTCTTGGGCTTGTCCCAGGAGGTGCAGCAATCGATTCAGGACCTCCCCTTCAATGGGTCGGCTCTATTCTCCGATCAGACCAGTGCAAAGCCACACAGTCTGAAGGACTCCAGGGCCACATTTTGCTCCCTGGGCCTGTACACACCCCAGGCACAGCAGCAGCCAAGGCCTCCATCTAGGTCCTTTCAACCCTATAGAAATAGGGACAGGAATAGGGGGTTCATAAGTAGAAATCAACCCCCAGCTCATCCTCAGCCCCCCAACAGGGGCCCCCAGGGTGTCAGACAACAGTTAAACAGCTCACTTCAGGTGTCTATCCTCCCCAGCCACAGATGTTTCTCCGTCTCACGGTGGCTGGCTCCCACTACCAGTCCACAGCCCTGCCCTTTGGCCTGCCCGCGGCTCCAAGGGAGTTCACTGAGTGCATGCCGAGGCCCCACAGCATCAGCCAGGCGCTGCCCACAGCTGTTAGGCCACATGGCAGCCTGCACGTACATAGTGAGACTACCTCGCCTGAGGCTCAGACTGCTTCAGGCATGGTTGGCCTCGGTATATGTGCCGAGCAGACACCCATTGGACCAGGTGGTCACAATCCCCCCACCTGTCCTAGTCTCCCTAGACTGGTGGCAGACTCCCTGGGCAGTGATGAAAGGTGTTCCGTTCGAGGAACTGGTCCCGTTGGTCACCCTAATATCTGACACTCCCAGTGCAGGATGGGGAGCCCACATCAGTGCCAACTCAGGCAATCAGGGGCTATGGTCAGGGGAAGAGAAGCTCCTGCACAGCAACGTGAGGGAGCTGAGGGCCATTCGCCTAGCATGTCCCTCTGATTCCCGACAGCCAGAGCAGTGCAGGTGCTGACAGACAACACCGCAGCCATGGTTACATAGACAGGCAGGCGGGAGTGCGCCCCTCAGCCCTCTGCAGGGACTCCCGGGAGTGAGGAATGACAAGTCGTTCTTACCCCACCACGACAGGCAGTCACACCTGGAGGTGGTGCTGATGATCTTCATGAAGGGGGGCATTCCCCAGCTGGACCTATTCGTGTTGGCCTGGAATGCAAGGTGTCTGAGGTCTGTTTGCTCCTGGGTCGTGTGACTTGGTCGATTTCCGACGCGTTCCTCATGAACAGTTGCACCCAGACCTGGGCCCCCTACACTTCACAGCCTGAAGGCCCTGTGGCTGACAGAGGGAGAGAGAGCCTGCTCGGTGCAGGCCCAACAACTCCTGCTTGGCAGCAGGAAACCTTCTACACAGGTGGTGTATCGAGCTAAGTGTAAACAGTTTACCTCTTAGACAGAGTCTGGGGCAGTCTGCCTAGCCTATCACCTTAACAAGTGACCCTGAAGTACCTGCGGTTAAAGCTCCAGGGTCTGGCACTGGCCTCGCTGAAGGTTCACCTGGCAGCCATTTCAGCCTTCCATCAGCAGCTAGAAGGGAGACCGCTGTTCTCCCATCCCATGTCGGTCAGGTTCCTCAAGGGGGTGGAGAGGCTATACCTGCAGGCCCGTGACCCTGGGCCTCCCTAGGATCTCAACTGGGTCCTCTCAAGATGCACGGGGCCCCCCTGTGAACTCATGGCTTCATGCCCCCCACTCATGCCTTCAGGGAAGGTAGCCTTCCTGGTGGCCATTACCTCAGCTAGGAGGGTCTCCAAGATTAGGGCCTTGCCTCGGAGCCCCCTTATACAGTATTCTATAAGAACAAGGTGCAGTTGAGGCCACATCCAGCCTTCCTGCCCAAGGTGGTTTCCCAGTTTCATTGTAAGTAAAATAATCTTCTCCCCGTGTTTTTCCCAAACAACACGGTTCAGAGGAGGAGAGGAAAAGGCATCTCCTCCCGGATCACATCATGCATCAAGTTCTGTGACCAGCAGAGGAGGATGTCCCTTCCGGGAACCATCACAGCACACTCAACCAGAGCTCAAGCGCCATCGCCCAGCAGGCAACAGAGGATGTGTGATTCGGCAGAGTCGTGCTGAGGGCAGCTCACCAGTAACTCCTACCCACCTCCAAGATATTGCTTGTCAGTCACCTATAATGGAATGGACATGAGCAATCATTCGAAGAAGAAAACAAGATTACTTACCAGCAACTGATCTTCGAGATGTGTTGCTCTTGTCCATTCCACAGTCCACCCCCCATCCCCACTGTTGGATTTGGCAGAAAGAAGGGACTGAGGAAGTGTAGGGCCAGCAGTGCCTCATGTCCCGGCATGTGCGCGGGAATCCAGGGGGCACCAGAGGAGGCCCTATGGGATCTGCTAAGGGGAAAAAGTTCTGGGAACCGTGCACAGTGATGTGCACTCACCTATAATGGAATGGACATGAGCAACACATTTTGAAGAACATCAGTTACTGGCAAGTAACCTAGTTTTTCCCCTGGAACAAACTGTGACATTGGCAGACAAGGTGCCAGTTAATGCCAATGTCCCCATGTCTCAACTGAACACTGACAAATACATAGCTGGAATTGATCTTACTCACCTGTGCATTAATATTGCTAAAATAGATATTAGAATGATAAGAATATGTTTAGACTTTATTGAATGCCTGTGAGCTACTGCATGCATTAATCTCAGTTATAACACTTGTATCCAGTACTGTATGGTAATATTTGAATGGTTGTACTGTAAGCCTCTGGGACTATGTAAATTACCAGACAGGAGAGAAATATTAACTAGTGTGAAGTAATGATCTCTAACAGAAGGTGTTATGTGCTGCCCCTCAGGAAAAAGCCATCAACACTGGATGGACTATTGTGGGGTGATAAGCAGGACAAAAGATGTTTGTTGTTGTACCCTCTTCCCCATGGAGTGGTGTCATGCAAGTGGATTCCTCCCATCTGCTGAGTTTGCAGTTTGGAGCACAAGGGAGGAGGAGGAAAATCTAACAGGATTAACATATAAGCATCCCCAGTACTTATATGGATCAGCCCTAATGGACATATAGAGCTGGCTTATTGAAAACATTATTACTTTTTGAAATATAAGGTTGTAATTCATTTGTGCATATACGTTTATCTGCTTTTACTTTGTAAATAACTGTTTCCTTTTCCCACTTATTCTTTATATTATTTATTATAGGATCAGCTACAAATGATGTATTTGGTGTAAGGTGCAATTGACTGGTCTTTTGGGATTTGGAATAACCTGAATATTGCTGAGATTCTTGGTGTGAGGGGCCAGATGACACAAAAGTATGTTCATCAGGGTGGTGAGACAGATTGAAGTACCCAGGGGGACTGTCTGTGACTCCATGTTGAGGCTGTTATAGTGCATGAGGGGTTCACACTTGATAACTGGCTGGTAAAATCCAAGGATAGAACTCACAACCAGTTTGGGGTATGTCCTGCTTCCAAACAGTCTGCCCTCAGGTTGGTACTCATGCTCTTAAGTCACTACAGGCAGCTTTACACACATTTTGTACAAACCCCACGAAATTCCCAAAGTCCACTGCAAGAGAATAGCATTTTCTTAACGGCTGCCAGTCAGCCTTAGAGAGAAGCAGCGTACAACTTATTTCTTAGTGAACACACAATTTAATACATACACAAACATTTGCAAACTGTATTACGCATACGTTTGAACAACACTTTTTAAACAAAACTGTTGGGCTTCCTTTCACAATGGCTGTTGGTAAGTCTCAGCGATGCTTTCAGAAATGGTATTGAAAATGTCCCTGTCCATGTCTACATTAGCATTTATATATTGTCAATACTAACTCAGAAGGGGACCTGCTGCAAATTTTTCAGTGATGATCAATTTTCTAGTAGAGACCAGACATCAGTTTTATCCCTGGAGTTACTCTAAACAATTCTCCTTCCTCCTTGGTCTTCACCCCCCTCAGCTACTTCTATTTAGTTTAAGTTATCTTTGTTTAACCAACCTACACACGTTTCCTCATCCTTTCTCACAAGTCAAGTCCTCCAGCCCCTTAAGCACATCCCTTGCTCCTTTCTGCATTGGCTGCTCTGTACAGATTGCTCTTGTTACCTTGTTATATAGCGTCATCTTGAAGTTGTGGAAGTAGTACCATTTGTGAGCTTCGCTGGAGGGGAGCGTGCTGTACTTCATGACTGCATCATAGCCAAACTTCTTAAACTCCTGCTTTTCATTGAAGAGGATGCACGTTGGGGTCTTCGCAGTCCTCAGTCCGTGCTCCTCGCCCCAGAACTCCTGCCGGATTTGATCCGTCTGTGTCCCAAGAGAAAAGCAGTAGCCGCTGTAAGACGTGCCGAAATCAATGGCAACGATGAACAAGGACTTGTTCGCCATGATCATGAACTGGAAAGACACCCAGGCAGCTTGTTCGAACAGGCCACTTTGCAAAAGTGAAACAGTTTTGCATTAGCAGAGCAGCATGAAACCCTGCCCTTCCTTTTCGATTGGCTCAGTGGGCAGCAGGCTCTGATAAGAGGGTGGGAGCCAGGGCTCTACGGAAATCCTCCCAGGAGGAGTCAGCCAGCCTAGTGCCACTGAGGTTTTAAGACACAACGGATCTCTGCTTGTTTGTGCAAGCGAGAAAGTGCCTGGTGCTGGGAGCTGCTCCCCGCAGTCCTGTGGATCTAGTCCCACTCGGCCTCCGACCCTCTGCTGTTTGGAAGAGACATCTGCTGTTTGCATGCGAAGCATGATGCAAAGGGCATCAGCGCCTGGCACGGCTCGGCCAGAGGCTTCTCTGGATCACAGAAGCAGGACTTCAGAAGAGACCTGCAGGTGCGTTGGGTACGGGGAACTCCCAGAGGAACCCGGCTCGGCGAATGGCAGCTCTGGGTTTGGTTTAATCTCCGGGAGGCAGAGTCCTTCCTCTTGTCAGCCGGGATGGGCTCTTTTCTTGGTACTGTTTCAGTCCAGAGCGACTAACGCTGCGATTTGCAGCCAAAAGGACAAGACTCTGCACTTCCCCTCCTCCCGGTGTGGGGACGTAAAGTTCCTTGGTCTCCCTGCTGGGGAAACACACGTGCACTTGGTGTTCGCGCTGCAGAACGATTGTGTCCGCCACGCTGCGAGGCGGGAGCAGTGTCGGGTTTTCACTGAGCGCTGCAGGGCGTGGCCTTTTCTGCTCCTTTGAGTTAAACCATGTTCAGCTGCCAAGGCCTGGCCTGGCTGTGTTTGCCTGGTGAGTCTTGACTGCAGATGGAGTCGAGCTGCCAAGTGCAGATCCCAGCTGGACTCCCGTAAAACGTGGAGTTGTTTGGATCTGGACTCTTGGGTCACATCATTACACAGAT
>VOCS01057798.1:0-11470 GCA_007922155.1 Mesoclemmys tuberculata | reverse complement strand
GTGCTCTGACCCGTGGACCCCTGAATCGGGGCTGCGGATGCCACCAGCTAACCGGCTGGTGCTGCACCGTCAAATGTAAGTCTTGGGATCTAGCCCTGTGTGTCTCCCGGTGTGGGAGGAAGCGTGGGAACTGGGGGGCGTGGGGCGTGTGGAAAAGACAATGGGGGCATGGGAAATTTCAAGCCATTTTCGCCTCTGGGCTGGCGTGTGCTGGGGTCTCCATGGAGTGCGTATCTCAGATGGGGGACAGGAGGCTCCCACTTCGTTATGGTGTCCAGGCCTTGAGTGTGTGGCGCGGTCCTAGGACAGGGTAAAAAGGTCAACTTTGGATCCCATTGAAGTCACAGGAATTTAGCCTTTCTCTTCAATGAGATCAGGGTTTGACCAATGGTCAATACACACAAGGATGCAGGTGTGGCTAAGGGAGTCCACCGTGGAGAACGTGAGCGCTGCAAGAGATGTGCTGGGCCTGGTTCTAGTCAGTACCTCCATGAACGTTTGGCAAATGGCCTGGAGCGTACACTTACAGAGTTTACGGACAATACCAAGCTGGGAGGGCTTGCGAGCGCTTTGGAGGACAGGTTGAGGATTCCAAATGATTTTCGACAAACCAGAGAAATGTTCCGAGACGGAGGTGCGCAGAAATTTAATGTGACCCCTTTGTCAAGGGGCACTTTCTCTGCCCCTGATGAGGCCTACGGCCAGAGGAGCAACCTCTCCCCCCATCGCCATGTCCCGGGGAGGAGTTCTGTGCCCCAATAATTATTGGGGGTCCATGCCCCTACTTACCCCTCCCCTTGTGCACTCCCCTATAAATAGGACACAATTGACTCAGGCCAAAAGCAAAGCAGTACATTTTGGAAGGAATAATCAGTTGCAGAAATACAACATGGGAAATGTTTGCCTAGCAAGGAGTACTGCAGAAAAGGATCTGAAGGTTATCTTGGAACCAATTTGAGAAAACCCAGCAGAAAGCAATACAAAAATGATCAAATTGGGCTTATTTAGTCTAGACAAGAGAAGACTGCATGGGGCCACGATAACAGACTTCAAGTATGTAAAAAGTGGTTATAAAAAGGAGAGTGATAAATTATTCTCTTTAACCTCTGAAGGCATGAGAAGTAAGGGGCTTATATAGCAGTAAAGAGAGATTTAGTTTAGACCTTAGGAAAACCTTCCTCACTGTCAAGGTGGTTAAGCACTGGAATCAAATCCCTAGGGAGGCTGTGGACTCTCTGGCACGGGAGGTTTTTAAAAACAGGTTAGATGGACACCGGTCAGGGATGGTCCAGCTAATGCTTAGTCTTGCCTCAGAGCAGAGGAATAGAATAGATCAGTGGTTCTCAACCAGAAGTACGCGTCCCCCCTGGGGGTAGTCAGCTATCTTCCAGGGGTACATCAACTCATTTAGATATCTCCTAGTTTGACAACAGGCTCTGTAAAAAAGCACTAGCAAACTCAATACAACCTAAAAACAATTATGGACGTGTTTATACTGCTCTGTATATGTGCACTGAAATGTAAGCACAATACTTATATTCCAGTTGATTCCGTTTATAATTATATGGTGAAAGTGAGCAATTTTTCAGGAATAGCGTGCTGTATGTGCTCTTGTATTTTTATGCCTGATTTTGTAAGCAAGTAGTTTTTAAGTGAGATGAAACTTGCGGGGGTACACAGGACAAGTCAGATTCCTGAAAGGGGTACAGTAGTCTGGAAAGGTTGAGAACCGCTGAACTAGATGACTTCTCAAGGTCCCTTCCAGTCCCATGATTCTGTAATTCTGTGTAAGGAATAGATTTCTACCCCAATGTCATCCGAGCCAATCAACATGATCTCTTTCTCTTCCCTGACTGTTCAGTTTTCTCCAATCTCACTCAGGTTCCTTAAAAACGAAGACACCAATCCTCAGCTCTTATACATTTTTATATCTCCACTGCCATCAACAGATCCACGAGAATTTACACCACCTGTAAATAGGCTGCGAACATTCTTGATGAGGAATTCAAAACTCCCCTCCTTTGAATTAATGTACTAAGGTCCTGATCCAGAAAATCATTCCAGCACGTTCTTAACTTTAGACACATGAGTAGTCTCATGGCAAGCTTAAACTCATGCTTAAGTATTGTGTTGGATTAGGGTGATGGCCGATGGTGTCAGACCCTACCACTGTCTCAATTTCTCTCCTCCCCCAATTAAACAAACTGCTACCATTGGGGAATTTGAATTTCTCTCCCCTTCAGGTACCTGTAAGAGTTCCTAAGTAGCCTTTCTAAATAAGCTATTTAGAAACTTACAGGCACCAGGATGGGAGAGAAATTCAACTATTTAGAAATGCAGCTATTGAGAAAGGCTGGACATGCACAAGTCCATGGGGCCAGATGCAATCCATCCAAGGGTGCGGAGAGAGTTGGCAGATGTGATTGTAGAGCCATTGGACATTGTCTTTGAAAACTCGTGGCGACTGGGGGAGGTCCCAGATGATTGGAAAAAGGCAAAGATAATGCCCATCTTCAAAAAAGGGAAGAAGGAGGATCCGGGGAATCGCAGACCAATCAGTCCCATCCTCAGTCCCTAAAAAAATAATAGAACAGGTCCACAAAGAATCCATTTTGAGGCACTTGGAAGAGAGGAAGGTGATCAGGAACAGTCCACATGGGCAAATCATGCCTGACCAACCTGATTGTCTTCTATGATGAGATGACCGGCTCTGTGGCTGTGGGGAAAGTGGTGGACATGATATACCGTGACTTTAGCAAAGCTTTTGATACAGTCTCCCATAGTATTCTTGCCAGCAAGTTAAAGAAATATGGGTTGGATGCATGGACTATAAGGTGGACAGAAAGCTAGCTAGATCATCGGTCTTAATGGACAGTGATCAGTGGCTCGATGTTGAGCTGGCAGCCGGTAACAAGTGGACTGCCCATGGGGTTGATGCTGGGGCAGTTTTGTTCAACATATTCATTAATGATGTGAGGATGGGGTAGACTGCACCCTGGGCAAGTTCATGAATGACACTAAGCTGGGGTGGAGTGGCAGATACAGTGGGGGGTAGGGACAGGATACAGAGCAACCTAGACAAATTGGAGGATTGGGCCAGAAGAAATCTGATGAGGTTCAACAAGGACAAGTGCAAAATCCTGCACTTAGGACGGAAGAATCCCACGCACTGCTACAGACTGGGGACCGACGGGCTAGCCAGCAGTTCTGCAGAAAAGGGCGGTGGGGTTACAATGGACAGATATCAAAAACCAAACAAAATCCAAACTTGATATACAAATTTCCAATGATGGAGAATCCATCGCGACCCTTGGTTAATGATTCTAGTGATTAGCTGCCCTAATTGTTAAACAGCTGCATCTTATTTCCAGCCCTCATGTCAATTAGTTTGGCGACATTAGCTGCAGTAGGGTTTTGCCCTCTTACTCCAGGGCTGGTTTGCCTCACTGAGCACTGCAGACCCGCTAGTGCCACTTTCTGATAGAGGTGGGAGCTGTTCATCTGTTCTCCCTGGCCTTCAACACCTGGGATGAGGGGCTGTGCGGTCACACGGATGAGTTGGAATAGTCACCATGCTGATGGGCAGAAGAGGGAGACAGAGATCACCCCTGGCCTGGAGAGCGGGTGTATTGACAGCGCATGTGCCATCACGGCTTTTTAAATCACAGAGACTGGGGTTTTCAAAGCTGGCTAGGAAAGTGGGATGCCCAGTTTCCATTAATTTCACTGAGAGCAGGGGGCGGGGGGATTCACAAAGGGCCTTCGCTGCTACTCGTGGTTCCTAAATCCCAGAATCAGGCCCCACTGAGATTCAAAAAACGCCTGCTCAGCTGCTGCCAAATCCTGTATGCGCCTAAACTCACTCCGCACGTAGGTTTCTTCAGGAAAAGTTCCCCGGCTGCCTGTGTGCGGCTGCCTCTGGGCGTAAGCCTTCGTGACCAGCTTCAAGCAGCTGTAGCTGATCTGGGCTGAGCGAGCCGTGGGTTCCTCTGGTGGCTGCATCCCAAGAGCTGCTGATACAAGGGAGGAGAAAAACATCCCTGCTCCCCCAGAGGTGATTATAGACATTGTAGAAGGAACAGGCTATTCGAGGCCAGCTGAGCTTCTGTTTGTACTAGACTTTTAGCTGTTATGGGTCTGTGCTATAAATATATGCTTCACTCTGTAAACACCTTGCGACATCCTTTGGGCCTTCGCCCTGGTCTTTGTTAAACCAAGCATCCTTCCAGGAATGCTAGCATCATCTGAGATCAGGGCAAGTGCTGTTTCCCCTCTGGGGTTAGCGTCATCTAGGGCAGACTGTCAGGGTAACTTGCTCCAGAGGTGAGATCAGAGCTGAACTCACAGCCCTGGAGAGCAGATTTAGCTCTTTAGACCTTGAGCAGGTGTATCCTCGGCTGTGACTGTTACCTGCGCAAGCCAGGATCAGCTGTTGAGCTGGGAGAGGCTTTCTGTTCTTGATCCCAGGTAGTGCCCATCTGTAGAGTGGATCGTTGCCTGCTAGGACCTGGAAAGAGACTCGGCAACTCAGGAAATCTAGCAAAGGGACATGGAAACAGCTGCTGAATAATACAATGATTAGATAGATAGAGAGAGAGAGAGAGAGATAGTGATGACCAATAATTCATAGCGCTGAAGGATCAAATGCATCACAAACCAGGAAAAAAATGAGAAAGACCAACACAGTAAGTTTGCTCTTTCAATTAAATATTTACTGTATTAATATACAAGGCACATTAAAGAACAGAAATAAGAATTGCCAGTGGAACTCTTTCAGACTTGTTCTCTCAATTCAATCGAGTACCTAAAGCCTGTCAGAATTTCCTTTTTTTTAGCAGAAAATTTTGACTTTATATTAGTTCCAAAATCCTCAATGTTTCTTTTTTGGGAGGCAAATGAGAAACGAAAGTTTTCAGCTAAAAAAGTGCTGAATTCTGAACAATTTAACCTGACACTTCCTCCCAAAGCTGGGTTGGACAAAAAGCAATGTTTCATAGAAAGTCTCAACTATTATACATTTCTGTCAATGACCTGGAGGAAAACATAAACTCATAACTTCAGAAGTTTGCAGATGGCACAAAAGTTGGGGGACTGAAGAAAATGAAGAGGACAGATCTTCTAGAGCCATCTAGATCACTTGCTTAATTGGGTGC
Source organism: Mesoclemmys tuberculata (assembly GCA_007922155.1). Taxonomy (NCBI): domain Eukaryota; kingdom Metazoa; phylum Chordata; order Testudines; family Chelidae; genus Mesoclemmys; species Mesoclemmys tuberculata. The sequence goes on along the minus strand of VOCS01057798.1, from coordinate 6,317 downwards.
AAACAAACAATGTGTATTTTAATACAGGTAAATGTGAATGTATACATCTGGGAACAAAGAATATAGGCTACACTTTGAGGACACGATACTCTCTCCTGGAATAGCAGGGACTCTGAAAAAGATTTGTGGGTGGTGATGGATAATCAGTTGAACATGAACTGTGTGATGCTGTGGCCAGAAGAGTTAATGTTTAAGATCTTGGGATGCATAAACAGGGGAATCCTGAATACGAGCAGAGAGGGTATTTTTTCTGGGTATTGCTGGAATGTTATGTCCAGTTCTGGAGCTCACAATTCAAGAAGGATGTTGATTCACTGGAGAGAGTCCAGAGAAGAGCCCAAAAATGGTTAAAAGATTAGAAAACATGCCTTCCAGTAATTGACTCCAGGATCTCAATCTATTTAGCATAAGAAAGAGCAGGTTAAGATGAGACTTGATAAAAGTGTATAATTACCTATATGGGAAACGCATTATTAATAAAGGGCTCTTCAGTCTAGCAGAGGAAGATATAATGTGATATGACAGGAAGTTGAAGCTGGACAAATTCAGAATGAAATAAGGTGTAAATTCTTAACAGTGAGAGTAATAAAGCACTGGAAAAAATTATCAAAGGTTGTGGTGGAGTCTCCTTCAATGAGCATTTGAAAATCAAGATTGGATGATTTTTCTAGAAGATCAACTCTAGGAATTATTCTGGAGAAGTTCTATGTCATGTTTTAGACAGAGGTCAGCCTAGATGATCACAGTGGTCCCAATATCTATAAATCTAGTGTGGGCGTCTTCTGATAACATAGTTCTCGATTGTTGCAACAGTACAATCATCCTAACTACAATTGTTGGGTTTGCATTGTAATTTGGTGCTTTTTCACCCTGCTTTCTACCTTGGACGAGATTGTCAGACGGTGGATCTGACACCATCTATTGACTCTAAGGGAGCTGTGCCAATTTAAAATGTGTCTGCCTAGGAATTTGATTGTCAGAGACGATTCGGATTCTGGCTACTGCCCTTCTCTTTCCCTCCACAGGCGGTGCACCACATACAGAGGGGGGAAATGAGCAACCAGACAATCGAGAATGAGTTCCTTCTCTTGGGATTCTCTGATGTGCGGGAGCTGCAGCTTTTTCACTTTGTGGTGTTTCTAGGGATTTTCTTAGTTGCCCTGACAGGGAATCTCCTTGTTATCACCACTGTAGCCCTCAACCACCACCTTCACACCCCCATGTACTTCTTCCTGATGAATTTGTCCATCATAGACCTTGGCTCCATCTCTGTCATTGTCCCCAAGTCTATGGTCAATTCTGTATTGAACACCAAGTCGATTTCTTATACTGGATGTGTTGCCCAGGTCTTTCTCTTCATTTTCTTCTCTGAAGTAGACTTTGCTTTCCTCACCATCATGGCGTACGACCGATATGTCGCCATCTGCCAACCGTTGCACTATGAGAGGGTGATGAACAGAAGAGCTTGTGTGCAGATGGCCGCTGGTGCTTGGATCAGCGGTGTTCTCAATTCCGCACTGCACACTGGGAACACGTTTGCGTTAACCTTCTGTGGAAATAACACAGTGGATCAGTTCTTCTGCGAAATCCCGCAGCTCCTCAAGCTTGCCTGTGCTGACTCGTATCTTGGTGAAGTTGGGGTTACTGTTTTCAGTGCATGCTTATTTTTAAGCTGCTTTTTATTAATAATAGTGTCATATGGTCAGATCTTCAGTACGGTGCTGAGAATCCCCACTGAAGGGGACCGGCATAAAGCCTTCTCCACCTGCCTCCCTCACCTCATTGTTGTTTCCTTGTTTATTTGTCCTGGCGTCTTTGCCTACCTGAAGCCCACCTCCACCTCAACATCATGGCTGGATCTTCTGGTGGCTGTTCTCTATTCCGTGGTGCCTTCAGTGATGAATCCCATCATCTACAGCATGAGAAACAAAGAGATCAAAGGTGCCCTGAGAAAACTGACAGGGTGACCATAAAATTTCCAGATTTCTCCCAAGACTATGGCTTTATTCATTATGTCTGTACAGCTATAATCAATTGATGGCATTATTGTTTCCGTGAAGATTTGATGTGCTCTCTCTTTATGTAAAATACTGGGCTTACACTGGTAATATATGCAAACTGAGTTCACCAAAGTCAATGGAGCTACTCTAGCTTTACACAAATGTAAATTAGGTAAGAATCTATATGTCTATCATAAATATACGTAGCAAAAACTATGTGGGAAGAGGCTGTAAAAGCGTATGAAGCAGTTGTTAAATGTTTCAAGTGTGGTATTCTGTGGGGGGGAGCAGGCTGTGTTTGGGCATACAGCAAGTACAGATTGCCCAAATCCATGACAGTCAAAAGGCATAATGTGAGCATTTGTGAATGTTGTGAGGCATCGCTCCAATTGGGCAGAGTTAAGGGCGTTTTTAACTTAATTCTGTATTTCCTGGTTTTCAGAAGCTCGAGTTTTGTTCTGGCCCAACTTAACAAAGCTTTTGCTGTTTACTTTCATAGGCTTTTTAACCAAAAGAGAAACTATTAGTAGGAGTTATTGGCTACTGTGACAGTGGTAGATAGCAATGGGTATAGATGACTAGTGGATCAAAATTCTCTTTTAAGAACCTCCAAAATTTTCTGGAAATGAGCTGTATTCTGGGCACCGCTTGGACAGTCTGGGTTTCCTATCACATCCATTCCCACCCCCAGATACTCGTGGTAGGTGCAGTACAAAGCTGGACTCAACCATTTGCAGCATAGGAGGCTCAGTGAAGTGACCTAGTCATCTCAATGATCTAGTCCCAGCTGAGTGAGAACACTTCAGGGTGATGAGTACAGCCGGAAGCAAATCACTCTGAGAGTTGTGGGGTCCCGAAATGGAGGAGAGTGAACTTAGGCTTGATCTGACCTGAGTAATTAACTTTTGGAGGGAGGCCTCATTTCTTGAAAGATAGAATTAGCAAGGTAAACAGCTCACTAGGTTGAAAACAGATAGTTGGTGCTAGATAAGATAGGTCAGTAGACTAAGAAGACAAAATGTCTAAGCCAGCTAAGATAAGAGGGAGAACACCCAGGCAACCATTTACTATGAAGAAGAATATCAATGGACTAGATAAATTCGGAATGTGGACATGAGGTAAGGAGCCCATCGAGTGAGGATAACGTATGGACAGAGTAGGCAGCACAGGGATTAGTTCCTACAAAGCAAGGCAAAAATATGTGATGTAGTGGATAGATTGAGGTAGTGTATACATTGAGATGTACAAATGTATGTTAAGGGAGAGGGTTTTGGTGTCACTCTGGAGCTGCAATATACCCTGCATCAATCACCCTGTGTTAGAGTCTGATAATCCCAGTGTGGTGTTGCCGTGATTGTGAGTGATGAACTCTGGAGCTGAGTGTTTATGAGTCCCAGAGAATTGGATGCAGTGTTTGCCCAGAACTGGACACGGTGTCTGGATAAAGCCAGCTGGAAATGGTCTTGAAGGAAATCCTAACATGAAAATGAGCTGGTCTCCCAGATATTGGCACACACATGGGAAGGGAATGTGGGGTTGTCAGGCACCCCTGCCTTGCCCCTATTTTCCTGTCCTTCACCATCACATCCCCCTTCCTAGTGTATGGGTAGGGTTTTGTGGCCTGCCTTGTGCGGGAGGTCAGACTAGATGATCATATTGGTCCCTTCTGACCTATGAGTCTATGAGTATCCAAACCACCTCATTTATACAGTCCCTATAATCACTCCTCCTCTCACTGCTCCCCAAACCCATCTCCCACTGTTTCCAACACCTCTTCCACTCCTAATTGTCCTCCTCTCCTAGCAGGCATTTACATGAGTAATTTTTTTTTCACATCAAAAATAGTTTGTCTCTTCTAAATATTCTGCTGTGTTTAGCTGACTGAACTCCAAGAATCAGGCCTCACTGAGATTCATAAAACCCCTACTCAGCTGCTCTCAAACCCTGTATGCACCTAAACTCACTCCACACCTAGGTTTCTACAGGAAAAGTTCCCCAGGTGCCCATGTGTCTGCCTCTCGGTGCGAGCATGGCTGCCCATGATGGAAAAACTGGGGGAAGAGAGGTGTTCCACCACCTAGCTCTCCTGCAGGGCCCAATTCAGTAGGTCTACTCACAAAAGCTAGCCAGGTGGTTGGAAGGAACTGCCTCTTCACTGCCAGTTCAGCAGTTAGGGTAAGATTTCGGTGTGAGAACTTGGAGCTGGTTCTACAGGATACATTTTAAAGAAGATGTGTTTTTGAGCACATAAAATGAAGTATTGTACGCCGGGTCCTTAACAATGACAGGGCATATCCTCAGCTTTGGTAAACAGCCATCGCTCCAATGCCTTCAAATGGAGCTGTAACAACTTACCCCCACTGTGGGTCCACCCTAACATGCATCATGACAAATACGTTTTTCAGGAAAAAAATGGGAAAAGTGACTCCAGAAATATTCAGTTCATACTGAAAAGTCAGTGGGATCTGGGTGCCTAACTCCTTTGGGATCTTAGGGTATGTCATCACTGACAGTGGCAAATTCGATGCCGCCAGATCGATTATTTGGGATCGATTGAGTGGAAGTGGAGAGCGCACTCAATGAATCTACCCAGAAGTCAACGGGAGGGCATTTCCCATTGGTCCAGTGTGGTGGGGATGCCATGCTAATTAGAATTTAGGAAGTTGATGGGAGATATACAAGGTGTGTAGAGTAGCTTGCCTATCTCCCATCGACTGCTGCCGAATTTCGCAGCAAGTGTAGACCAGGCCTTAAAAATCCCAGCTGAAGTGATTCTGAGGTGACAGGGAAACTGAGATTCACAGAGGTTGTGTAGCTTGTTTAAACTTATGCCCATGGCCAGTGGCAGACCTAAGAACAAAACCTAAGTGTCTTAATTTAGGATGACAGTTTCAAAGGAATTAAAGGGAGCTTGGTATCAAAGTACCATTAAATTTCAATGAGAATTGGGCATCAATCTCCTTGGGGCTCCTCTGAAAATCCCTTCTACTTTGGATGAATTTCATCTGATAATGAAATAAGACTTAATATCCCCTTCAGGACTCAATCCAGCAGGTGTGCTCACAAAAAATATCACAGTGGTTGGGAGGAGCTACCTTTTCACTGCCAGCCCAGTCGTTAGAGAAAGTACTCGGCATTTTAACTTGGAGCTGGTTTAACTGGAGACATTTTTAACATGATCCGTTTCTTCTCACTCAGTGCATACACTGAAATATTATACACAGGTTTCTTAAAAATGTCGGGGCTGATTCTCAGCTTCCATCACTTTCAAATGGAGCTGTAACAATTGACACCCATTGAGGGTCCACCCATAGCACTCATGATCACGGATGGGATTTTCAAGGAAAGAAATGGAAACTTGTTCAGTAAGAATTGAATATTTCTGCAGAAACTTTCATTGGGATTTGGGTGTCTAACTCTCTTTGACTGTGAAAAATCCCAGTCATCATGACTGTTAAATGACAGGGGAACTGAGATGCACAGAGGTTGTGTAGCTTGTTTAAACTCACACCCATGGCCTGAGAACTTAACCTAGATCTCCAATGAATTAAAGGGAGTTTGGTACCAAAATCTCAGTAAATTTCAATGAGAATTGGCCATCAATATCCATTAAGCAGCTCTGTAAATCCTCTCTGCTTTGGACACTGCCCTGGAATGAATTTCATCTGATAATGAAATAAGCCTCATGATCCCTTTAAAGGAGGGAACTATCATAACTCAGCTCTTGAGCTGGTCTCAGAAACTCACTCATAAATTTTAAGGTGAGAAGGGACCATCATGATCCGCTAGTCTGACTTTCTGTACATTGTAGGCCACAGAACCTCACCCACCCACTCCGGTAATAGACCCCTTGCCTCTGGTTGAGTCACGGGAGCCTTCAAATCAAGATTGAGAGACTTCATGTGACAGAAAATCCACCATATACCCCATCCAGCAAAGGAAGGCACAACAAGAAGTGTCATTAGTCACTGTTTTACCCATCTAAAGTGTTCCTGCAGCTGCCATGACAGCAGCAACTGAGCCAAGAGCACTCAGAAAAGTTTCATCAAAACTTTTTCCAACAGAAAATTTCAGTGTCAATGAAATAAAAATCTCCACGGAATGTCTTCTTTTAAATTTTCAGATTTTAATTGAAAATTAAAAAAGAAAAAAATTATGGAAACCTGCAACACAAACACTTTTGGCTGAAAATTGATTGCATGTTTTAATGCATTTTACATTTTTGGAAGTTTTCACATGGAAATGTTCCTGTTTTTGAAAGTTCATTAAAAAAAAGTCAACATTTTCCACAAGAAAATGAACAACCACTTCCCAATC
>VOCS01057796.1:0-13930 GCA_007922155.1 Mesoclemmys tuberculata | reverse complement strand
CCCCCAGTAGCTCATGCGCAGCACTGATGGACGGGGCTGGGGTTAGAGTTTGAGTTCACACAGGACAAGACCCTGGTTTCTTCCCCAGCAGTGTCCCAGCCCTTCCCAGACACTCACATGCATGCTCAGTCCCAAGAGAGGAGACTGACTGGGAAGCTGAATGGCAATTTCTTGCCCTAGAGATAAAGGCTGGCTCACCATGGCGGGGGCAGCCTTTCCCTTCCTGAGGCCTCTGCCTCTACACAGTTAACATCCCCCTTGAAAGCACCATCCCAGCCGCAGCCCCTCCATGGTGAGATCTGCCCCTATAGATACCAGGGCTCCTCCCGCCTGACGTCCTGAGAGACACCAGAGTCAGTGACAAGATGGGGGGCAGGGTAATGGCGAGCCCCTTGGAAATGAAAGTAGGTTCCTGCCATTCTCTGTATTTCAGATTGTGGTTCATGGAGAGGCACTCAATGGCCAGGGGCCGTGGTATGTGAGCGTCCTAGGATCGGTGAGAGCAGGCTGCAGGGAGGCCAGAGCAGGAGAGAGGGGTTGGTGGAGAAAGAGAAAAGACTGAGAGGTAGGGGTGGGGGTAATGCCAGGGGCAGGGGAGGGGATTGTTGAGATGGGAACCGTGAGAGAAGAAGGAGGGAGAAAAGCTGGACTGTGGAGACACAGCAAAAAAGAGGAGGGAGGGGGAGAGGTCTTAGATAGAGGAACAGGGAGTGGGAGGGGAAAAGCAGCTAGGCAAGGAAGCTGGAAATAGAGAGGAGCAAGGCTCTGAGAGGGGCTGGTGGGCAGAGGGCGAGATGGAAGGTGCCCAGAGGGTGCAGAAGAGTGAAGGGGAAACAGTAGAGAGAGATGGAAGGGGCTGGGTGGGGAGAATGGAAAAAAGGGAGATGCAAGAGGGGGAAGAAAGGGCAGGGAAGTGGGGGAAGGAGAAAGAAGAGTGGATGGAGGGGCTGGGGAAGAAGAAGACACAGAGCTGGGGGAAGGGATGATTTACTTCTGTGGAGCCACTGGCAGGGCTTGGCACTGACAGCATAATGCGGGTGGCCGAACCCAGCTGCTGCCCCATTGCACAAACAATTCTGTTGTATAATTGAATTGTATAGTTGAAAATCTAGCCCGTCCAGTCTCACAAAGCGAGAGAATAGTTAAAACTCCATTCAGCTGAGCTGGAGAACTGCCCTGGCTCTTACAGCGACTGTCTCAGGCTCTCTGCAAACTGAAGAAGGCAGCTTTGACTCGATTCACACCTACTGCAGATTTCAGAAGTTACCTTGAAAATCGTAAGGTGGGAAATTTCTTCTCTAGTCCTCCCCAGGGACACTATGGCAAGAGGACCTGATCCATGAGCACACTCTGAACTGCGCTATTAAAGGGGAATGCTGGGACATTTTTGGCTTAGACTCTAATTCGGGGTGAATTTGGGAGAGGGAGACTGAATGAGCAGCACAAATGGTTTTCTCCAAAGCAGAGACATCCCTAAAACCAGAGCCCACAGGACACTCCTGAGCTCAGTTAAGAGCATCCTTGTTCAGTCCTTTGTTTTAGAATCTGGGGCTAGTGCTCTCACGTTCGGACGCCTACTGTGACGTACCTAAATCCATATCAAGGCACCTACATAAACGTGGCCTGATTTTCAGAACAAATCCATAGGAGTGGGAATGCTCAGGGCCACTGAATTTTGTCCCTGAAACCAGTCCACAGGCACGCTTTGTTCAGTGCGTATCTTAAGAATCTGGGGCCAGCGTTCTCACACTGTCAGGCTCCTAAATCCAAGCCAAGGCACTGACATAAAAGTGGCCTGATTTTTCAGGAGAAGCCCAAAGGAGCTGGGGGTGCGCAGGGCTCTGGAAATCAGGCCTGGTTGACCTTTGTGCCTAACGTGGAGTCAGGTGTTTGACGTTAGGATCACAGCCAGGTGTGGGAGTCTTGGCGCCAGGTGTCTGAGTTCTGGTAGCTGGAGAGAGGGTGGAATTCTCTCTGCTCGTCCGTCTGGGAAACCTCCTTACACAGAATCCCACAGGGACTCGCTAGAGAGGAACCCAGAGAGCCAGGTGCCCAGGACTAGCTATCAGCAGCTGCACACCTAAAAATGCCCAGGCAACTGGACACCTAATTTGTGCTCACAGTTGTCCTGGCACAGATTGTCCACAAAACATGCTTCCACCGCCAAATACCACCTGTGAGCCTGAGTGCTTTATCTTACATTCATAACCCCGCACCCTACCGTCCCTATTTCCACCCCACACAGGTTGACATCTCACCTGGGGCGGCCATGGAGACTAGCAGGAGAACAGCGAACACAAGGTAGAGGATCCTCATGGCTGGAGGTCGGCTGGGATCTCAGCAAGTCTGGAGAGAAGAGAAGCCGGGAGTTTGGAGCTAGGAGTGGTTAAGCAGTGAGGCTGGGAATCCCGGTATTTATAGGGAGTTTGCTGACACACAGCAGGCTGCTGGCGGAGGAGCGTGAACTTGCCGATCTCCAATTATGCGTTGTTTGGTTCTGGACACGCTGTAATGTCGCTCCGGCCCAGTGGGCCCTCTCACAATGATGCAAACCTGCCACGTACTCAGTGCCCATTGTTCACAGCCCCTCACGAGGGACGTGCGCCGTTCTCTCCCAACAGCTCCTGGCCGTGCATGGGCAGTTTACTCTCCTGCACATACAGCTCCCTGGAGTTGGAGAGAATTTAACAAATTTCATGTTACCACCTAAATAAACAAGAAGCCACCGACTGTAGCTCGAATGGATGGTGGGGTGACAATAGGGAGATGTCTGGAGCGGTCTGCAAGATCAGAAGGACCCAATGGAGATTGGTAGGTATAAGTGTGATGGGGAGGGGGTCAGCATTACCAATGCAGGGGCCTTTGCATTTCTCCTCCTCCATGAGAGAAACGTTCCCATTCCACGTTACAGGTCTGGACTGGAGTCCTGGCTGCATTGGCCATTATTAATGAATGACAGTGCTGAACAGCTGTCTCCAAGGGGACAACGAGCGTGGCTAGATTCCCTGCTAGACGGTCATATGTTATAGAGATGAGTATGACAGAAAAGCCTATATTTAAAATATAAAGTAAGAGCCATGTGTTGATTTCTCAGGGTTTCCCCCCTGCTGTGATCCCTACAGATGTGCAGGCTGGAGGGTGACCCAAGCTCCTGTTCGTGGCATCAGCTCCCAGCTGTGGTTCTTAATACGGGCATAGATGCCTCAGTTGTGGATGCACTAGCTGAATCACAAGTCAGTGGGCTTGATGCAGGAATCCCTGGGTGAAGTTCTCTGGTCCGAGTGATGCAGGCGCTCAGACTAGAGGATCGTCATGGTCCGTTATGTCCATCAGAGCTCTCCAGTTCAGTGACCCCATGTAATTCAAACCATTTAGTTTCCAACTTCCACCTTGCCATGGAATTAGGGCTCAAGGAGGGTAAGTGTCCGGAGGTGCTGGAGAAACTTGCTCCCAAGTATAAGCTTGGGCCAGGGCCTCAGCTGATGTAAACCAGTGCAACTCCAATAGGTCAATGAAGCCACACTGACTTACACCAGGCAAAGAGCTATCCATTGTTATAAACAATATAGATGAAGGTTTTACACGTGAAGCCCCTGTGCTGGTATTCAATACCTTACACAGGTTGGGATTGCAAGGGGAGAGAGGTAACCTATATATACAAAGGCTCTTTTGGTTACTATATAACTCACTTGCTGGTGTGTGTTATGCATCTCCAGCTGCACTCCATTCAGAGAGGATCACGCTCTGCTACAGCTCAAACTGTACAGACTCACGCTTTTGTCACTGGAGATCCCTAGTATGTCAGCTCAGATGGTAGCTGTCACAATTATAAAGGAGTGTGTCGGCCCGTTAACGTGTACAAGGGAAACCCTCCCCGGCCACTTCCAGTTTTTCCTGGGAAAATAGCTGAGGGGCACTGCAGGGAGAAGTGATTTCAAGGAAGCTCTCCAAGGTTTGTAATGGGTCCTGCTGCTGACTTTGACTTCATGGAGTATAAGGGCAGAAGGGACCACTGTGATCATTTGTCTGAGCGCCTACATGAGGCGCACTATAGGACTTCTCTGAATTAATTCCTGATTGAACTGGAACAGCTCTTTTAGAAAAACATCCAATTTTGATTTAAAGATTTCCAGTGATGGAAAAAAATCCATCACCGCCCTTGGTAAATTGTTCCAATAATTCAATTACCCTACGTGTTAAAAATGTGCACCTCATTTCAGCTGAAATTGTCTAGCTTCAACATCCAGCCATTGGTCTTTGTTATACCACGACCTGCAAGAATGAAGGGCTCTTATCACATGTCTGTTCCTTGTGTAGGCACAGTAGCACCTCAGTGTTACAGACACCACAGTAATGAACTGACCGGTCAACCACACACCACATTTGGCACTGGAAGTACCCAATCAGGCAGAGCCGAGCCAAAACACAAAACAAAAACAGTACATGCTGTGTCAAACATCAGCTCCTAAAAAAATAAAGTTTGAAAAAGATTTTACAAGGAAACTGTTTCTGTGCTTGTTTCACTGAAATTTAGATGGTTAAATGCAGCATTTTTCTTCTGGATAGTAAAGTTTCAAAGTTGTATTAAGTCAATGTTCCGTCGTAAGCTTTTGAAAAGAACAACCAGAACATTTTGTTTAGAGTTTCAAAAATGTCAGTTATGAACAACCTCCATTCCCGAGCGTTATGAACAACTTCCCTTCTTAACCCTGAGGTTTTATGGTACTTAGGGCAGGTTTACACTTAAAACACTTCATCGGTGCATTAACGGAAGACGCTCCTACGTTGATGGGCAGAGCTTCTCCCATTGACATAGATGATCCACATCAATGAGAGGTGGTAGCTATGTTGACAAGATAAGCTCCTCCAATGTGATGCCGGTATGACTATGTCACACTATGTTTCACACCCCTGAATGACGTGGTTATTCCAATATAAGGCTGTAGTGTAGACCTGGCCTTACAGAATGTGATCAAGAACCCTGTTAACAGTCTCTTTTTTTTAGCTAAATAGGTTGAGCTTCTTGAGCCCCACTGTAAAGCATGTTTTCCAATCCTTTAATCACACTTGTGGTCCTTCTCTGAACCCTCTCCAGTATATCAACATCCTTCTGAATTGTGGCTATCAGCACTAAATCCAGGATTCCAGTAGCCGTCACACAAGGGCCAAATACAGAGGTAATATGAACTTTCTACTCCAGCTCACGCTTCCCTGTTCATGCATCCAAGGATTGTATTAGCCCTTTTGGTCACTTTCAGGTATGAGTATCAACCTCAGGGCAGATTGTTAAGAACCCAGGCACAAACCTGACACTGGTTGTGAGTTCTAGACTTAAATTTCACCAACGAAGTATCAATGACTGTAACAGCCTTAACATGGAGTCACTGACCATCCCGCTAGGAGCTCTGGTTGATCTTACCACCCACGGGAAGCCTGCCTGTGTAGTAAATGGTCCCTTACACCAAAAATCACAACAACATTCAGGTCACTCCTAGTCCCAAAAGACCAGTCATTTACCCCACGTCAGTTGCACCTCAGATCTGAAACTAAAGACAATGCTTGTCACCAATCCTGTAATAAACGCCCTGAAGATTTAATAACTAGGAAAAGAAATGAGTTATTTACAAGATAAAATCAAATAAACATACACACAGTCACGGTGTGAGGTTCCAAAAGGCGATAGAAGCTTCTATAATAAGCAAATTCTTTATGTCCTTTAGGGCTAACCCAGGCCAAGCACTGGGGAGCTCTTGCTTATGCTTAGAAATCTTCACCCCGCAGAGTTCCAGCAGAATGGAGATAACAATTTTTTCTTAACAATGGTTTATTCCCTCCCCCTGCAGAATTCAAAGCTGACGGGACTAGGGCTTGTACACACCTCATCTTCATGGGTGTGGGGAAAGCCATCAAAGCCTTGTCCACTGATGTTCCACAGTGGCTTGTATGGTGTCTGTGGGCCTTCATTTGTTGGGCAAAAATCATAGAATCATAGAATATTAGAGTTGGAAGGGACCTCAGGAGGTCATCTAGTACAACCCCCTGCTCAAAGCAGGACTATCCTCAGCTAAATCATCCCGGCGAGGGTTTTGTCAAGGTGCAGCTTAAAAAACTCTAAAGATGGAGATGCCACCACCTCCCTAAGTAACCCATTCCAATGCTTCACCACCCTCCTAGTGAAAAACGTTTTCCTAATGTCCAACCTAGACCTCCCCCACTGCAACTTGAGACCATTGCTCCTTGTTCTGTCATCTTCCACCCCTGAGAACAGCCTATCTCCATCCTGCTCGGAACCCCCTTTCAGGTAGTTAAAGGCTGCTATCAAATCCCCCCTCATTCTTCTCTTCTGCAGACTAGCGAGATGACACCTCTTGTGGTAAATGGATATTTCAAACTTGGCAATGCTTCTCTGCTGATTGGGCGTACAGTTTCAGAGCAAATAATTTTATAGTTACCGAGCAAGCCCATTGATATTACTTATAACGTGGGATACCGATATTATAAGAGCATTTAAGGTGTACAGAAACACACAGGCATTTGATAAAGTCTAAACACGTTTACAAATCTAATACTTATTTTAACAATACTAACACAAAGGTGAGCCAGCTACGCATGTGTCAGTGTTCAGTGAGGCCTAGGGGCCTTGACATGAGCTGACACATGGTCTGCCAGCAACGCTGCCACATCCTCACTTTGGGAGCTCATGTTCGGTGGATTGAAAAAGACTTGTGAGTCCTGGTGGATGGAATCACTGCTTCCCAGGAGAGAATTCCCCCCTCCTGTAGCTATGGCCTATTTGCGTTGTTCCAAGATATAGCATTTTACATTTGGCCTTATTGAAATGCACATTGTTTTGCCTGTTTACCAAGTGATCCTGATCGCTCTGTATCAGTGCCCTGTCCACGTCATTATTTACCACTCCCCACCACCGTTGTGTCACCTGCAACCTTTGACTGATGATTTTATGTTTTCTTCCAGGTCAATGATCAGAACGTTAAACAGCATAGTGTGAAAGATCAGAGATGGTTGACCAAGCGGCACCTCCTGTCCATCTGTGACAGAGCTGGTCACAAACAGCAAAAGGCTTTTGGGGAAAATGGAAAAGAAAAATAATTTGATCAAGAATTTCAGTGAAGTTTTTTCTTTAAGGAAAACTGAACTTATTTTTGCAGGGGGGTAAATAATGCTGAAGGGAGATCACCGTTACAGAGCGATCTGTATATATTTGGTAAGCTGGGCACATTCAAACAAAACATGTTTTAATACAGCCAGATTCAAGGTCATAAATCTAGGAACAAAGGCTGTTAGTCCCAGCTACAGGACTGGGGAACTGTATCCTGGAAAGCCGTGACTCTCTAAGGATTTAGAGATCATGGTGAGTATCCAAATAAACAAGAATTTTCAGTGTGATCCTGCGGCTAACATGACCCTTGGATGTATAAGGAGATGAATAGGCAGCAAAAGCAGGGAGGTGACATTAGCCCTCCGTACAGCATTGGTAACACTGGAATACCAGGCCTGGTTCTGGCGCACACATTTTACAAAGGCTGTTGAAAAATGGGAGAAGTCTGATAAGAGCCACAAGAATAATTTGAGTCTGGAAATGCTGCCCTAGAGTGAGAGGGTCAAGGAGTTCACTTTGTTCGCCTCAGGACCTGGCTGCCCATGGGAGTTGCGCTGGAATGAGTTTTCTTGACATGGTGCAATTGAAAAAGCGTTTTGATGGAGTGCATTCATGCTTTGCCACAAGTGTGGGAGCGCCTGGCAATGCTTGTGTCTAGACTCCAGCATCCTGTACTGATCAGAGCGTGGTGCACTGGGGGTTGGCATCCCGCTGTCCTCCACGCTTCCTGCAGGCTCCCTGCCTCATGGGAAATTGTGCCTTGTGGGAAACTCACCACGTATTGTGAGATACCTGCAGGTGTTTTGGGGAACTGGGGGTTAAATGCCCCAGAATTCCCACTGATCTATGCCCTCATTCACCTCTCTGCCAAGCCATTTCTAAATCGCACACTGCAAACATGGATGGAGCACAGAGGAATTCTGTGCTCCTGCCTGCTAGGATGGGCCAGATAATCCTGTTTTACTGGGAAGGACACAGGTGAACTCACCAGAGAAACATTCCCAAGGGAAGACAGAAAAGGGCTCCTGTTCCATCTGTCACAAAGAATTTCATTTGATTCAGCAACATTTTGGCGTCTGTCCAAGAAGCACAGACTAGTGAGATACACAGTCCTGGTTTGGTCAGTCCATTACACAGCCCTGGTTTGGCCAGTCCATTACACAGTCCTGGTTTCGTCAGCTGCAATTCCAGCACTTCAGAATGCTCCAGGCCACATTCCAGGGGTATCGTCCCATGTTAGCAAAAACCCCAGGATGAAAGCCGCCGTTACAGCGACTGGCCATCACAACATGGAAGCAGGAAGCAGTAGAGGTGACTCAGGCTCTTAGATACCATGGTGATGGGCACAGATAAGACCCTGAACCAAATAAAATACACTTGACCATGGTCTCTAAAGGCTAAATTCACAAAGGTAGTTAGATGTTGCGACACTCAGTACTGGACCTCCCCGGCCGCTCTGCAGAATCCCCAGCCCCGTGCTTGGTGCCCAGGTTCTCCATCCAAGCATAGGGTGAAATAAATGCCTAAGGAAGGGATTTTCAGAAGCCAGAAAGCTGAGCTGCCTAAGCTAGCCATGAGTGCAATGCAAAGGAAAGGGGAGGGAAGCCTAACCCCCATCCCTCAAAGGGACTTAAGCCTGGTCTACACTACAGAGTTAGGTCAACGTAAGGCACTTACTTCAACCTAACTCGGTAAGTGTCTACATGATAATGTTGCTCCCGCCGCTGTAAGTCGCCCATCCAAGAAGCACCACCACGCCTCTCGCAGAGGTGGAGTTGGGCCGATGAAGTTAGGTCGACGCAGTGTCCATGTAGATATGGTGCTGACTCTTCCAGCTGTTGGCCCATGGCAGCAGGTGTCCAGCTGTCAGTGCCCCACAGTGGCCCGCAATGACGGTTAAATCGTGCAAACACTCCAGACACACCGAACCGATTTAATTACTGCGCTGGCTGTAGGGCGACAGAACTTAAGTCGACTTAATTTTGGAGTGTAGACCTGCCCTTAGGGGATTACCTCTCATCGACCTGGGCCTCTAGGCCCCTGGCTGACAGGTCAGAGGGAAGCACCTCTCTTGCTCAGGTTTTTCAGCCGCACACCCTCTCCTGGCATGCAGCGACTAAGGCAGGTCAGCCTGTTCCCTCCCAGCTGGAACCCAGAACTTCCTCATGAAAACCAGAAGGAAAGAGGAATTCATTTCAGCGAATAGCCAAGTGCTTCGGGCACGCACCTGGGATCTGGTTTCAGATCCCAAAGCAGGTAGACCAGGTCTCTTTGACCCAGGTGAGTGCTCTAACAGCTGGGCTACCACTAGCTTTAATGGGGTGGGGGAGGTCTCTCCTTCTCCCCTGTCGGAGCTGTTCTGCTGCATGTAGATAAGTAAATAGTCTGCGCATCAGGGACTTCAACTTGGATCTCCCCACTCCCAGGTTAGTGCCTGTTGTAAGGATTGCCTGGGCCCCTTTATTCCATTGCCCCAACCACTAGGCATATACACAACTCTCCTGGTCTGCTCACCTCTGTCTGTCTTTTGTCTGGAGCCAAATCCCAGAGCTGTGCCCTCAGTCTTTAAATCAGTGCAGCATGTCTTGCTAAGAGGTACACTGTAGCTCACCCCCTGGTTAATGGGCTTGATGGGAGAACAACTGGGTGGAAATGTAAGGCCTGTGGTATGCAGGAGGTCATACGTCATGGTCACAATACTCGCTTCTGGTCCCATAGCCTAGGACATGTATACAGGAGGACGTACCTTCCAGATGCTATCCAAAGCCAACGCATACAACGCAGCCTTCAGAAAATGGGACCAGCATCTCAATTCCCACCTCCAATGAATGCCAAGACCTGGAATAACAACACAGGGCTTTCATGTACGCCACCTTGTAAACACTTTTCCTTGGGAACAAACTCTCTTCTCCCCTGTTGTAGACTGAGGGCTAATTCCATGGCCAAGGGGATGTGAACTTGTGTGAGTGAGAGGTGAAATGGATGCTGTCACAGCTGGCATTCACTAACCAGCTCAGAATTGCAGCTGAGAACATGTGAATGCAGTTTGGGAGCACGCTCGGGCCTGCATGCTATCCAGGCTCAAGCCCTGAGAAGAAAACAAAAGCTCTTACTGTTCGTTTTATTTATAAGCTTTCCTAAAATGCCCATCACAACGGAAGCTCCGTACCCAACACAGTAATTCGCTTGTTTCCTTGACACAACTCTTTGGGAATCTGTTTTATTGATAATAGCCATTGCAGATAAAATGTTAGTGCAGACCCTGAAATATGCGCATTCCTCAGTTCTCGGTTATGGAGGGAAAGGAGACAGACACCTGCATTAGTGATGACGATTCCCTCCCCATCATATTCATAAATTTAAAAACTCCATCAGATCCTTCTGACCCAAAAGCCTACTCCAGACAACTCTGTGTTTTTTAAACCAGTGAGAGTCCTGTGGCACCTTAAAGACTAACACATTTATTTGAGCATAAGCTTTCGTGGGCAGAAACCCAGCACCAATGAAGTGGGTCTCTGCCCACGAAAGCTTATGCCCAAATAAATGTGTTAGTCTTTAAGATGCCACAGGACTCTTGCTGCTTTGCTAAAAACAGACTAACACGGCTACCCGGGTGTTTTCATCGACACTCCTCCATAAGCTGGTTTATGGCTTTTTTTTAATTTGAGATCTCACACTAGGGAGCCAGATGTGTGGAAGGGTGAACTCTCTTCTGAATGTCCTGGTGCTGTTGGGAGGGAACGGTGCATGTACCTCGTGAGGAGCAATGAACAATGGGCCCTGACTACGTGGCAGGTTTCAATCATTGTGAGAGGGCCCACTGAGCCGGAGTGACATTACAGCGTGTCCAGCAACAAACAACGTGTACTTGGAGATCAGTGAGTTCACACTCCTCCCTCTGTACCCTGCTGTGAGTCAGCAAACTCCTTATAAATACCAGGATTCACAACCTCACCACTTAACCACTCCTAGATCCAAACTCTTCTTCTCTTCTCTCCAGACCTGCTGAGATCCCAGCTGTCCTCCAGCCATGAGGATCCTCTACTTTGTGTTTGCTGTTCTCCTGCTGGTCTCCATGGCTGCCCCAGGTGAGATGTCAACCCATGTGGGGCAGAAATAGGGACAGTAGAGGGGATTCTGAGTGTAAAAGAAAGGCCATATTTACAGGTGGAGATATGTTTTGTGGGCAATCTGTGCCAGGACAACTGTGAGCACAAATTAGGTGTCCAGTTGCCTGTGCATTTTTAGATGTGCAGCTGCTGATAGCTAATCCTGAGCACCTCGCTCTCTGGGTTCCTCTCTAGCGAGTCCCTGTGAGATTCCGTGTAAGGAGGTTTCCCAGACGGACAAGAAGAGAATTCCACCCTCTCCACAACCACCAGACTTAAGCTACCTGGGGCCAAGAGTCTCACACTTGGCTGTGCTCCTAACGTTAAACACCTGACTCACAAGGTCAACCAGGCCTGATTTCCAGAGGCCCTGAGCACCCCCATCTCCTTTGGGCTTCTCCTGAAAATCAGGCCACTTTTATGTCGGTGCCTTGGCTTGATTTAGGTGCATCACAGCAGGCATCCGAGTGTGAGAACGCTGGCCCAAATTCTAAAGTAAAGGACTGAGCAGGGGGTGTTTTGTGGGCTCTAGTTTTAGGGATGTCTCTGCCTCAGAAAAAAGAATCCAAGCTGGCCTTCTAGCCTCCCTCTCCCAAATTCATCCTGAATGAGGGTATAAGCCAAAAATGTCCTGGCATCTCCCTTCGCTAGGGCAGCTCAGAGTGTGCTCCTGGATCAGATCCGGCTGCCAGAGTCGCTGGGGGAGGGCTAGAGAAGAAATTGCTCACCTTCGATTTTTAAGGGTAACCTCTGACCTGGTGTAACTCAATGCAGTGCTGCCTTCCCGAGTCTGCAGAGCGCCTGACAGAGTCGCTCTAAGAGCAGTGGGACGTTCTTCTCCCACTCAGCTCAAAGGAGTTTTATCTTTATGCCTCAGCTAATACCATGGTGGCCAAGCTGCAGCCAGGAATGCCAGAATTGTTCGTACAATTCAAAATGGGCAGGAGCTGGCTTCTAGCACCCTGCTGTGCTGTGTAGGGCCAAACTCTGCCAGTGGTTCCAGACGTAAATCTCCCCTCCCCCTCTCTGTCCCATCACCTGCCCCCAAACCACCGTGCTCTCCTCTCCCTTCCACCCTCTGTCCTTCCCGACATTCGCCCTCTCTTCTCCCTTGCTACCAGCCCCTTCCATTACTCCTCATTCCCTCACCTTTCTCTGGCCCCCTGCAGCTGGATCTCACCTGCCCTCAGACCCTCACATACAGCGGCCCCCGAATCCCTGCCATTCCCTGTATTTCAGATATTGTCTCACTTTCCTTTCCAGGGGCTTCCCCAAAGGCCCTCCCGCCCAGTAACTGACTCTTGAGTCTCTCAGGACATCAGGCAGGTGGTGGGAGCCCTGGTACCTGTAGGGGCAGATCTCACCATGGAAGGGTGAGATGGTGCTCTCAAGGGACCCGTTACCTGTATAGAGGGCAGAGGCCTCTGTAAGGGAAAGGCAGCCCTCGCCATGGTGAGCCGGCCTTTCCCTCTTGGGCAAGAAATTGCCATTCAGCTTCCCAGGCAATCTCATCTCTTGGGACTGGGCATGAATGTGAGTGGCCAGGAATGAGTGAGATGCTGCTGGGAAAACCCAAAGCCCAGCTCTCTCCACCAGTGCCATACAAGATCCCCTGGGGTGGGCACCCACCACAAGCATAGCTCTTGTCTCCTGCTAACCCTGGACTTTCCCTCTCTGCTGCAGGTTACGGGCAGCATGGGTATCATAAGGGCGGCTGTCGGGGTAGGTGTGTCAAGAGTTGTTCCAAATACGAGATGGCATCTAAAACCTACGACTGCAAACTGACATGCTGCACCCTTCCCAAAAAAGGGAAATGAGCACAGAGAGCTCCACCTGCACAGGAAGAGCAACGGCGGTGGCGACAGAAGCCTCCTGACTGGTTATCAGAAATGTTATTCACTCTTCATTAAATAAGAGCAGATCTGGCCTTAGCATGTGCTGTGTGGTTCCTTTGTCTCCCAAGGTCTCGTTCAGAGAGTCAGGAAAGGTTCTGTCAGTCAGCCCAATGGCTGGTTAACAGGCCTGTTGCTGATGGCCCAGGGAAGGTCTGATGATCCCCGATTTGTGTCTACAAAATGGCTCATGAGAAAGGAAACAACCAGGACAGGGAGCAGATGTCCCATCACTTTGCTAGAGGGAATTAGTGCTAAGGGAAAACACTGAACTGACACCAGCGCGGTTCCAATTCTCAGTTTATTTGCAGAACAGGGACAGGCTGGGAGGTGTGAGAGTGAAATTCCTCCCGTGCCCTCTTGTCTTCCCTACTGGAGCCCTCCTTAGTGGGGAGAGGATAATTCAGTCCCCATGGCTCATTCAGTCCTTGGGTTCTCTGCCAAGAGCACCAAGGAGCGTGGTTCCTGGGGGAGTTCTGCGATGGCTGCTATAAACCAGACCAGCATCTCACTGGGAAAGCCCCAGTCCCCGAACACCCCTCGGCTGGTAGCAATTATCAGCCGACACCCACCCGATATTATTGTTACCTAGCAACATATGATGGGGAGGTCTGATCCCCAAGCTACACGGTAGATCATGTGCGCCAGCTCCTATGGCTTGGAGAACCATAGACCTCCATGCAGGGGCATGTCCCTTCCCTCTGGTCTTGGTAGGCTGGGGTAAGGGTTCAGGTCTGTTACTCTGCTGGGCTTTGCTTGCCATAGTATTGCCCAAATCTGTCAGCAAGGCCAAGATTTCGAAGACTAGG
>ML677129.1:0-34118 GCA_007922155.1 Mesoclemmys tuberculata | reverse complement strand
AATGGAAGACAGACATGATGAGCCACAGGGGATAAGCTCAGACGAGCAGATGGAAGTAGGACCAAAGAATTCTGAGGAGAGGCTGGGTGAGGAACCTGGACGGTGGAAGCATGTGACTAGGAGAACCAGGCAGAGGAAAAGACGGGCCAGCGAAGGAGAAATAGAACTCAGGAACAGGTTTGGTGCATTGGAAAATGAAGATGGAGCACAACTGGTGCTCGCTGTAGGAGAGAGGGCAAGGAAAAAGAGGCGAGCGGCTAGTCCTGCGGGAGGAGGGGAGGAGTCGATGGAGGCGACAACCAGTATGAGCCCTAGGAGGATTGCGAGGGCAAAGACGAATCGAGAGGGCTTGCGGCCAGCTGGTGCCGGGGATAGACCGGAGAGTCACACTGTCGCCGGGAAAAGGCAAGTCTACGTGATTGGAGACTCTTTACTGAGAAGAATAGATAGGCCCGTAACTAGAGCTGATCGGGAGAACAGAAGGGTGTGCTGTCTGCCGGGGGCTAAGGTACGGGATGTGGACCTGAGGCTGAAAAGGATCCTAGCGGGAGCGGGAAAGAATCCGTTGATTGTCCTTCATGTGGGAACGAATGATACGGCTAGTCGCTCCCTGGACTGTATCAAGGAGGACTATGTCAGACTGGGGAAGACGCTCAAGGAAATCCAAGCTCAGGTGATCTTTAGTGGAATTTTGCCGGTTCCTAGAGCGGGGCAGCAAAGGAGCAACAAGATTATGATGATTAACAGATGGCTCAGGCAGTGGTGCTATAAGGAGGGCTTTGGGATGTACGGTCATTGGGAAGCGTTTACGGACAGACGACTGTTCGCTCGGGATGGACTTCATCTAAGCAGGGAGGGAACTGGACTTCTAGGATGGAGGTTTGCCGACCTCATTAGGAGAGCTTTAAACTAGGAAGTTGGGGGAGATGGTTGGGAGATGTTCAGGAGATCTCCACGCCGGAACTTAACCTGGAGAGGGAAGCAAGCAAAGTGAGAGGGGATATCCTAGTGGACCGAAGAATTGACCAAAGGGGGAAAAGCGGAGTTGCAACTAGCCAGACGGGTGATGATGGTGGTAGAAGGTCTGTGCGTGACGGGGGAAAGAATGTCATTGACGCCAAACGTCAAAAATTAAAATGTCTGTACACTAATGCGAGGAGCCTAGGAAACAAGATGGAGGAACTGGAGCTACTGGTGCAGGAAGTGAAACCGGATATTATAGGGATAACAGAAACCTGGTGGAATAGTACTCATGACTGGAGTACGGGTATTGAAGGTTATGTGCTGTTTAGAAAAGACAGGAAGAAAGGTAGAGGTGGTGGAGTAGCTTTGTACGTCAATGATGAGGTGAATTGTAATGAAATGAGAAGTGATGGAATGGATAAGACGGAGTCTGTCTGGGTAAAAATCACACTGGGTAAAAAAGCTACTAGAGCTTCCCCTGAGATAGTGCTTGGGGTGTGCTACAGACCACCGGGGTCTGACTTGGATATGGATAGAGACCTCTTTAATGTTTTTAACGAAGTAAACACTAAGGGGAAATGTGTGATTATGGGAGATTTCAACTTCCCGGATATAGACTGGAGGACGAGTGCTTGCAAGAATAATAGGGGTCAGATGTTTCTGGATGTGATAGCGGATGGATTTCTTCATCAAGTAGTTGAAGTACCTACGAGAGGGGATGCCATCTTAGATTTGGTTTTGGTGAGTAGTGAGGACCTCGTAGAAGAAATGGTGGTAGGGGACAATCTTGGTTCGAGTGATCATGAGTTGATTCAATTCAAATTAGATGGAAGGATAAACAAACGTAGATCTGGGATTAGGGTTTTCGACTTCTCAAGGGCTAATTTCGAAGAGTTACGGAAATTAGTTAGGGAAGTGGATTGGACGAAGGAACTTGGGGATTTAAATGCGGAGGAGGCCTGGAATTACTTTAAGTCGCGGCTGCGGAAATTGTCGGAAGCCTGCATCCCAAGAAAGGGGAAAAAAACCATGGGCGGGAGTAGCAGGCCAAGCTGGATAAGCAAGCAACTCAGAGAGGGGATTAGGAAAAAGCAGAAAGCTTACAGGGAGTGGAAGAAAGGCGGGATTAGTAAGGGAAGCTACCTTAGTGAGGTGAGAACGTGTAGGGATAAAGTGAGGAAGGCTAAAAGCCGCGTAGAACTGGACCTTGCGAAGGGAATCAAAATCAATAGTAAAAGGTTCTACAGTCACATAAATAAGAAGAAAACAAAGAAAGAAGAAGTGGGGCCGCTATACGCTGAGGATGGAACAGAGGTTAAGGATAACCTAGGCATGGCCCAATATCTAAATAAGTACTTTGCCTCGGTCTTTAATAAGACTAGTGAGGAGTTTAGGGATGATGGAGGGATGACGAACGGGAATCTGGATGTGGTGGTGGATATTACCGTATCTGAGGTAGAGGCCAAACTTGAACAGCTTGATGGGACAAAATCGGAGGGACCGGACAATCTCCACCCGAGGATATTAAAGGAGCTGGCGCGTGAAATTGCGAGCCCGTTAGCAAGAATTTTTAAGCAATCGGTAAACTCGGGGGTTGTGCCGTACGACTGGAGAATTGCTAACGTAGTTCCTATTTTTAAGAAAGGGAATAAAAGTGATCCGGGTAATTATAGGCCTGTTAGCTTGACGTCTGTCGTGTGTAAGGTCTTGGAAAAAATTTTAAGGGAGAAAGTAGTTAAGGACATGGAGGTCAATGGTAATTGGGACAAATTGCAACATGGATTTACTAAAGGTAGATCGTGCCAAACCAACCTGATCTCCTTCTTTGAGAAGGTGACGGATTACTTAGAAAAGGGCAATGCGGTAGATCTAATTTACCTCGACTTCAGTAAGGCGTTTGACACGGTTCCGCATGGGGAACTGTTAGTTAAATTGGAAAAGATGGGGATGAATGTGAAAGTTGTAAGGTGGATAAGGAACTGGTTAAAAGGGAGACTACAGCGTGTCGTGCTGAAGGGTGAACTGTCAGGCTGGAAGGAGGTTACTAGCAGAGTCCCTCAAGGATCGGTTCTTGGACCGACCTTATTTAACCTTTTTATAACTGACCTTGGCACAAAGAGCGGGAATGTGTTAATAAAATTTGCGGATGATACGAAGCTGGGGGGTATTGCTAACACGGAGAAGGACCGGGATGCTATTCAGGAAGATCTGGACTACCTTGTACACTGGAGCAATAGTAATCGGATGAAATATAATAGTGAAAAGTGCAAGGTCATGTACTTAGGGATTAATAATAAGAATTTTACATATACGTTGGGGATGCATCAGTTGGAAACGACGGAGGAGGAGAAGGACCTTGGGGTATTGGTTGATAACAGGATGACTATGAGCCGCCAATGTGATATGGCTGTTAAAAAAGCAAATGCGGTTTTAGGATGCATCAGGCGAGGTATTTCCAGCAAGGAGAAGGAGGTGTTAGTGCCGCTATATACGGCGCTGGTGAGACCCCACCTGGAATATTGTGTGCAGTTCTGGTGTCCCATGTTTAAGAAGGATGAATTCAAACTGGAACAGGTTCAGAGACGGGCTACTAGGATGATCCGAGGAATGGAAAATCTGCCTTATGAAAGGAGACTCAAAGAACTTGGCTTGTTTAGCCTGGCCAAAAGAAGGCTCCGGGGGGATATGCTTGCTCTATATAAATATATCAGGGGGATTAACGTTAGGGAGGGAGAGGAATTATTTAAGTTTAGTACTAATATAGGCACGAGGACGAATGGGTACAAATTGGATATTAGGAAATTTAGACTAGAAATTAGACGAAGGTTTCTAACCATTAGGGGAGTGAAGTTCTGGAATAGCCTTCCGAGGGAAGTAGTGGGGGCAAATGACTTATCTGGCTTTAAGACTAAGCTTGATAAGTATATGGAGGGGATGTTATGATGGGATAGTTTAATTTGAGCAATTGATTTTGGATTATCGGCAGATAAGTCTGCTCAATGGTCTGTGGGAATGCTGGATGGGATGGGAACTGAGTTACTGCAGAGAAATCTTTTTTGGGTGCTGGCTGGTGAGTCTTGCCCACATGCTCAGGGTTTAGCTGATCGCCATATTTGGGGTCGGGAAGGAATTTTCCTCCGGGGCGGATTGGCAGGGGCCACGGAGGTTTTTCGCCTTCCCCTGCAGCATGGGGCATGAGTCGCTTGCTGGTGGATTCCCTGCAGCTTGAGGTCTTCAAATCTCACTTTTGAGGATTTCAATAACTCAGTCATGGGTTCGGGGTTGTTATAAATGTGTATGGGTAGGGTTTTGTGGCCTGCCTTGTGCAGGAGGTCAGACTAGATGATCATATTGGTCCCTTCTGACCTATGAGTCTTGCCAATGGCTTCGCTGGGGCCAGGATTTTACCCTTTTTGTGTATAACTCAGGTACCCATCTCGGGTGCCCACATTTTAAAACTGGCCTTCCTATGTTAACACACCCTTTGTTATGTACAGTAGAAAGTAAACAAGAACTGTAATCCATCCTAAAACACAAAGTGACGACCAAAAAACAACTGACTGATGCGTTGCAAATGTAGGAGTGCGAGTGCCCTTTAGCTGACAATTGGGTTTGTGCTGAGAAAAGAAATATTATTTATAAAAACATAGTTTTGCTTTTTTCCAAGCCAATATTTTGTTTCTCGTTATAAATCGGCATCCTCCTAAACCCTTACTCACATTAGTATGCATTGACTGTAAACACCTTATGACTTGCAGATAGAAAGTGCACCATGAATCATGCACAAAATAAACAAAACAAACATGACCTAACCATGTATTTTATTCAGCTCAACTGCTTTATGCTATATGTTTCCTCTTCCTCAAGGAGTGTACTTATTTCCAATATATTTTATAAAAGAGCTATAATTCTGTGTTTTGGTTATCTTCTTAGTTGATAAATACATGTGATATCTCAAATTAAAGATGATTATTGAGTTAGCATAATAGGACTATCTAGTGCTTTCCAAGCAAATAAAATGTCAAAGGGGGAGATTTTCAAAGGATACCTAACTTCTAGTAACTTTCAGTGAGAGCTAGGAGACTGACTGCCATTTGTGTATTCACCAAGGTCCCTGCCCCAAAGAGTTTAAATGTAAGTGGGGGAAAATAGTCTAGGCTGGTCTAAATAAATAAATCTGCTCCTCACTTTATTACAAAGTTCTGATGAGTGATGCTAGTCACGCTTTAACACATAAGCACAGATAGTCCCAATTACCAATATATTTCTAACAGGATCCACATTTGGCTTTGAAACATAGAAACAATAATGAACAAGGACATGACTCAGCTATGTTAAAAAATTAAACGGGGCTAATAGTGCTTTAAATAATGCTGATTCCAAAAAGTAATGCTTTGTTTTTTGAAATTTAATTGAATAAGAATACTTCATACTCTTTGCTGTTAATACTAGCCAATATATATTACCTAACCAAGGGGCAGATCATGAACCTCTTACTCACAGTGGTGAACAGTTACTCTTAACTAATTATCCAATTCCTTTTATTTATATTTTAAACAAAAAAAACTTTATATTTATGTCAATCTTATGATCACATAAGAGAAAAATATTAAGCAAAAAAGAAAGCTAAAATGAAATGGTGAAGATAGAGAAAGAACAAGCAGTTAGTTAATAAATGACAATAAATTTGTTTTCTCTTTGAAATACTAAACCTGTCAGTATCACCCCTTGCCGTAAATGGCCAGATATGTCTGCAAATTATAGTTTTTAACTAGAAGGTTATTTCAATCCTAACATTTCAGTGCATTGTCAAACTCTGTTACCATCTATACAGTATCTGCTGTCATGAAACTCTTTGACCTTATGTCAAACAAAAATGTAATCTTATTGGCAGCTCTCACAGACGCCTGTTCTCTGCTGATTTTCTTTTCATTAACAATAAGGTTCCTTATGCCCACTGTATAATACATCGAGTATCTGCAGGGTCACATATTCCAGACACTAAAAACTGTCTCAGTGAAGTAAATTATAAACTGTATTGAATTATGAAATTCTAAGAGTACAAAGGTGGCTGAACTGGATCTATGGATGTCTGACTTTTTTAAATAAGACTTGATCAAAGAGCATTAATGAACTGTTAGTGAACATCAGCAGGGTCCCACACAGACAGTTAGTCCACACAGGCAGGCTAGTGTGGGATAATTTCACTGCCCAGCTTGTCACAAACTAAATGTTCATGTAGGCAAGCCCTTAGTCTCTCATATCTAACCCTTGACTCCCACATGCTTCAACTATTACCCCTTTTCCCTTTCATCTCTAAACTCACTGAACGTGTTGTCTACAATTGCTGTCTGATGTTGTTCTCCTCCAATTCCTTTGAAGACCTTCTCCAATCCAGTTTCTGGCTCTTACATTCCATGAAAGGGCTCTCAGCAAAATGACCTTTTCTGGCCAAAGCTCAGAACCTGTACTCCATCCTCACTGACCTGTCAGCTACCATTGACTCCATCAACCTGTTGATATCTTGTCCTTCCTTGGTTTCTGTGATGGAGTCCTCTCCTGGTTCTCCTCCCTCTGATTGTTCCTTACTTGTGTGTGCATGCTCTTTTCTGTGTTTTTAACAGCTCTGTCATTGGATTTTCACATATTTTAATATGCATTTTTGCAGTTACAAAGATGGTGGAAGTAGTGAAGTTTAGGGTGTTGCATGCTCATATTTTTACAATGCTGCATCGTAATGAAGAAATATCATCTCACACTGATGAAACATCACAAACTAGAGCAGGGAAAGTAAGATCTGCAGACTTTCAGTGTGGAGAGCTTTTAGAATAGCTGAAAAATTGTATCCCTGATTATTCTGATGATCTTTACGTTATTTTTCATAATGAGATCACTTATGTTTGAGGTCTTTGTCTGATAAAATTGTACAGTTGCTTGAAAGGGTAGAGACAAGAACCCCAAGCGTAGACTGCATACATTCTCATTTTGATTTATGAATTTTCATTATGAATTAGGAATAATGAGTGCAGACTGCACAGCACAAGGAGATCAGTTATTTTTCCATTTTTGTCCTCAAAGTTTTCTGCTAGCAATTTAGCTCCAAGGGTTATATCCTTCTCAGGTTACCTAATGGTGTTTGAGAAGTCAATACATCCTCAATATTGTAGCCATTACAGATTAAATTTTTGCTGTAGCTGAAATATAACCTTTTAACATGTCAAAGAATTTTTGTAACTACAAAAATGTGGTGGGAGTGTTTTATTCTCAAAGCAAAACACAATGGTTTTTGGGTCCTTTAAAGGGCCAAATTTTCAGCTGGTGTTGATCAGCATAGCTCCATTGACACCAATAGAGGTATACCAATGTGCATCAGCTGAATATCTGACCCAAGAAATCCTATGGCTTATACCAGCAGAGGCATAAAGTCACGTGTTTTTGATTAAGGATCTGATCCCACTCTCATTGAAATCCATTAGAAGACTTCAGTGAAAACTGATCAGGCCTCATGCATTTTTCATAGGTCAGCTAGATACTCCTTGTATCCCTATGCAAATTCTGAATTTTCAGACTCTTGTCTGCATTGGGTGACTGTAACCAGAACTGTTATACTTGCCTCAAACCCTAAGATATGGAAAAGATCTGTTTGTTTATCATTCATGATTATCTATATTCTTTTCACTTCCACATAAATAAAAAATGCCATGTAGATTTTGCTAAAATTTTTGTAAAAAAATTCTTTCAGACTGAAACCAAGGGACAAATCTGATCTTCTTTGCCCTATGCATCAGGAGTAATTCTCCTAAAGTAAATGAAGTAACACAGCTCTAAAACAAGTGTGAATGAGATCAAAAGGGATCCCCAAGAAGGGAAATTGACAATAAAAATGGTGACATTTTAAGGAAGTTTTGAAGAATGTGTTCTGAGTAACTGAGAACGGGAAATTACAATGAAATTCCTGACAGGAACTGCCATACAACTGATCCATCTAGTTCAGTATCTGGAATCAGCTGATTTAGAGGAAGATGCAAGAAATCCTAAAGTGAACCACCATGGAATGAACTTTCTATAGGAGAAATTCCTCCCTAATTTTGTCAGGTAGAGGATAGCTTATACCCTGAAACAGGAAGATTTTTTATTCTTTACAGAGTTTTCAGTTATTGTAACTGTGGATGTTCATTATCCATATAAATGCCTGATCCTTTTTTGAATCCTACCAAACTCCTGTTGTCACTGATAAATTATGGCTGAGAATTCCACAGTCTAATTGTGCATAGTGTAAAAAAGTATTTCCTTTTGTCAGTTTTAAATCTTCTGCCTTTCAGTTTCACTGAATGTTCCCTTGCTCGTGTGTTATGAGACAGGGCAAACACAAGTGCCTGATCTACCTTCTTTATAAAACTGTGGCCATCCAACATCTTGACAGATGAAAGGAAACATGTCGAAGTCAGTCCGTCAGTGGTGCTTGGCAGTAATGTGGGAGAAGAGCCCAATGCATGAGCAGCAGACTGTCCACAGTGGCTACAGGTCCACTCACCAGATGGAGATTGGAGCATACTCTGCTTCCTGGCTTGCCTATGGGCCTCAGCCTGGGCTCTCCATGGTGACTACATGAGACTTGCCCTGGCTTCTCCAGTTTGAGAAACCGGGAGCAGGATTTTCCCATTTGTCAGTGGGGAGGTTGAGACCCTGATTGATCTTGTTGCTGTTTTGGAGGGCTGGCCTTCCCCTACGTAGTTCTTGAGTTGGCCATAAAGCATAAATGTCGGCAGATGATCTCGAGGCATGTGCTCCATGTGTCCCAGACAGTGAAGCCTCAGCATTTCCAGCATAGTCTGCATAGACTGTAGGCTGATTCTCTCAAGGATCTCATTTTAGATATTTGTTGATCCCAAGTGACTCCAAGAATTTTTCTGAGATAGCAAAGGTGGAAGCTATTCAACCTCCACTCCTGCATGGAGAACGTGACCCAGCTTTCACAACTGTAAAGGAGGGTACTGAGGACAAAGGCCTGATAATTATACACCTTTGTATTCAGGGTTAGCAGCTTGTTATTCCAGATAGGTGAAGTAAGTTTGCCAAAGGTGACAGTGGCTTTGCCGATTCTCACATCAAGTTCTGTTATCAAGGCTAAGTGAACTAGTTAAAGTGGAGCCAAGGTAGCAGAAGTGATCCATGTTGTTCAGACTTCATTATTTACATAGATTTTAGGTAGGATTTTAGTGCTCTGTGACACGACAACTGTTTTAATGCTGACTACGATGTGGCATCATTTGTAAAGAGTAGATCTTTAATAGTGAGCTGCTTGACATGCTTTTTGCTCTGAAATCACCTGATGTTAAACAAGCTGCCGTCCATCCTCAATTCAATTAATACGCCAGATTGAGCATGTCCAAAAGTGTACTTAAGAAGAATAGAGAAGATGTCAAAACTGATCGGCACTAAGATGCAGCCTTGCTTCATGCCAGTATCAATGCTAAACTCAGATGATGTTTCATTTTCATACTGGATTGTTGCCTTCATTCCCTCATGGAACAACTTCAATAGGGAGAGCACTTTTTGTGGACAGCCAATTTTCAGTAGGATCTTGTATAAGCCATTCCTGCTAACGGTGTTGAAGGCCTTTTGTAGGTTAATGAATGCTACATAGAGAAGTGCCTGTTGTTCACAGCTTCATACCGTTCATTATTTGTATGACACTACGATGTTCCCTCTGTAACCTAACAGTCGCAGTCTTTTCCGTGTCCTTTTTTTGGAAATTTCCCAATGTTGAATCATTTTTGTCACCTGTCTCAGAATCTCCTCTATTTCTGACATGATCTTAACTGTAGGTGACAGCAATAAAATCTGTGTTTTATAAAACTTGAATTAAACATTTTGCAAATATTTATTTCAAGGGACTTCTCTGTGTGAAATATGACAGCTCAGTGCAAGAAACTCATTTGAAGAGGCAAGAAAATATTTTGAAAACTGTTTTGATGAGAGTGATAAAATAACTAGTTTTAAAAAAATAGTATTCTCCCTCCAAAGACATAGTCCACAGAGTTACAAGAAGTTTAGAAGCATTCCCAATTAAAAGACAGAATCCTGTACTAAAGCTCCCTGGAGAACCACCAGGAAGTGAAAAGGAGCAGTTGTCCTTAACATTACATGTCTTTTATGAAAAAGTCCTTAATACTTCTGATTTATGCCTTTTTTGCTAGTGTTGGCCATATACCAACTGTTATGAAAATGTTAAGATCAATAACAAAGGTTAGCTTTACAATTTTATTCTGTATGTAAATGCAAATACACTCCAAAAATGTTTTCTAGAAGTCTTTCCAAATAGGTGTTTTCAAAGCAAGTGATGCAATTCATAATATCCCTGCTGCAAGGAGGTATTTAGTAACAATTGTGAATGGCTTTCTAACTTATGCAAAGCCACAAATCTCTTTCCCATTCCAAAAGGAAAAGCCGCCTTAAATGTAGATCTGGTTAAAGCAGAGCTTATTTTAAGCATATCATTTGGAGGAAAACATTTCTCAGTTCAATCAGGGACTACAGCTTGAAATTGCAATACTGTGAGCACCCAGTTCCACTTCATCTTTCACAAAAAGGTTGGTAATCAGGTTCAGTATCTGCACTACCACTGCCTTCCAATCTCATAAACCTTGTCACAAAAGACCTCTTCAAATGAAGACTATTATGAAATGTGCTCAGCTGATAGGAGGCTGCATATCATCTAGAGAACTAATAATCTCTTTTACAAGGAAAGGAAGAGAAAGCAATCAGAATTTGAATTCAAACATGCAGAGGTGACATGTGGGGGGAGAGGGGTATGTAGGGTCATCTCTTCCCCTACCCCCAGATTTCTGTTAGGGTTTTCAGGTGTTTATTTTTGTGGTGAGTAGGTTCAAAATATGTCTCCCCCTCACAGTTATGCACTGCCTCTGAACATGTACAATGTGTTTCTTCATAGGGCATAGCTGCTTGATAATTACAAATGCAAAAGCAACAGATAAAAGTTGTAAAAAGTGTGCAGGTAGGAATTACTGCTGCATGGAAAAGACTTATTGTACTCAATATTTGATACACTTCACGTGTATGAAATGAGTCAGATGGAAAGCAAGAAGGCATTGCTCATGCAAGCAACACAAAGATAGAGGCTGAAAGAGACTGACTAGGATTGAAGAAGGATGTAGCCATTCATATTCACAAACCAAATCATGATCAGAAAAAGATACAAAAAAGAAGAACTGATGCCAATCTCTTCCTATTCTTCTTCAGTTGGCTGTGAAATATCTGCTCTTCAAAACTAATGAGTGCTTAACAAGAGACCTGTGGGGCTGTCAGCTGTGATCTGCAACAAAGCAGTTAAGAAGGTATGTCTATGGGCTGCTTTACAGTTAGAAAGTTTCATCAAGCTAGCTATGGCCTTCCAGGGAGGTGAACCACCTACACCAGTGACAGAAACCTTCCTGCCAACGTGTCTGCACTGAAGTGCTCCAGCTATGCTGCTTCAGTGTTTCCAGTGTAGACAAGCCCTGTGCTGCACCACTGCAATAGAACTGGCATCAAAGAATATCCCAGGTGAAGATCAGCATTTTAATTGTGATATGATCCATATAATGTCAATCTAGCTGAACACATTGGTATGACCACCAAAAGACATATTTAAAGAACATCTGCAGCAACAAAGTTTTCTTAAACTAATTAGTATTTTTGTAAAGAGGTTATTACTCTTACATGAATATTGTATTGTATGAGAACTCATACAATAGCGCACACAAAGGGCTTCCAAATAAATCAATGACTATGAACCTGATTGTCTTCTCAGACAGGCTTTATGTACACTAGAAAAATGTGGATCAATTCCCACTAGGTGGTTCCCCAGCATGTTTGCTATACACCTTGCATACACACGTAAGTGCTTCAAGTGTAACAACCACTGCTTGAGTTAGCTTTTCCAGAATTAAATCTAACCACTGCCGTCCAATGCTGTGCCCGCATCCATCGGTGCAGTCTCATTGTGGATGGAGATCACAGCATAATGGCATCAACATTCTGTTTGTACGGCAACTAGCACAATGGGGTCTTGGTCCTTGACTGGGACTCCTAGGTGGTACTTCAATACAAATAATAAAATAGTCCTCCCACTACTTTTCCACAGTGAAACACTTCTTTGATGGCTTGTCTCATTTACTCTCTGCACTCTACAACATATAATGTAGCTCAGTTACATGCAGTTTTCACAGTAAGCAACATTATGTACATCTTCCACTCAAATGATTCCATCACCAGCATGTCTCACTGTAGACTCTCTCATTAAAGCGTTGCCAACTGGTCTGAGGTAAATGTGCAGGCTCTGGTGTCCATCTGGAGAGAGGTGGGAGATCCAGAGCCAGATGAATTCAGTCTTATTCAACATGTTAACATTTGAGTGGGAATCAGAGCAACGGGCAGAGATGAGCACCACCTGGGTGGTGGTACAATGAGAAGATATGCGCGATAGAACATCCACTACAAGGTGTAGGACAACCTCAGCTGGTTTGACTTAGGGAGGAAACTAGCCCCATTTACTGTGAGTTGGACTGAATTCTCAGAACCTCAGCCTGCTGAGCTACTAGATAGCCAGGAAGTACCTTGCAGTCTAGCCCTGAGGAAGTAGCAGGAAAACAGTGACTAGATGAACCAAAGAAAACAGGGGGATGAAGAGTTGGACTGGGAGATACAGCTGGGTTCCCATGTAAGCCCCATAGCCTGGCATCACACCTCCATCCCTTCGACTCCATGGACTGCTTGCTGCTCCTGGTCAGGGAAGAAGTGGCCAGTTCAGCAGGAACACATGGCCAGACTCAAAATGATACACAAGTGAAG
The DNA here is from genome assembly GCA_007922155.1 of Mesoclemmys tuberculata. Taxonomy (NCBI): domain Eukaryota; kingdom Metazoa; phylum Chordata; order Testudines; family Chelidae; genus Mesoclemmys; species Mesoclemmys tuberculata. The sequence goes on along the minus strand of ML677129.1, from coordinate 21,302 downwards.
CTTTTTTTGGTTTGTTGTGTTTTTAAGCACTGAAAGTACAATGTCTCAAGTCATTGAGTTTTATTACAAGAAATTACATTATGGCAAAAGGAATTTCCATTACATTGTATCAGCCTTCAACACCAGACCACAGCACCTAATTAGCATGCAGCTTTTTATCTACCTTAAGTCACATTTCAATCTGCATTTCTAGTCAAAGCATGAAAAACATTCCTAGGCAGGTTCATTGTATCTCACTGAGAAACAGGTGGTGCACTTTAAAAGACAATATTTATGTTGTTCCTCACCTTGTATATACATTGCATGCTTTTCTTATTCGAAACTGACCTGCAAGCTTGTTTGTGTGCAGCCCAAGTTTAACTCTTGAAAACAAAGGCTCTGGTATTTTGCACATTAGTCATACTGTTCTATCATAGTAATAAAGTATCAGTTCACTCTTCTGTAAACTCATTCACCCATAAGGACAAAAAACCATTGTAAAACCTCCAGACCTAACAAACACAATAATTCACTCCTTCATAAACTTCCTCCCTATGCAAAAGATAATTGGATAATTAATTAAGGTTGTTTTTCATAACACCATTCCCAACCTCCTCACAGCATTACAAACAATTGACTTCTGCTACAAACACTTTAATATCTACTTTACTGCTCTGCATCTGGTTCCAGCCATTTGAAACTGAGTTTGAAAGCATGCGCACAGAACATTACTGAATTTTTAAGCATGCCCTCTTGCAGACTATGCTAACAGCCTTAGTGCAACTGCTTCTTTGTCTGGCTGTGCCTAGGTTGATGCTAGCCCAGTTGCCTCCACATTCTTCTGTTAATCAAAAACTTCCCTTTGTTTTCAAGTGTGGTCCACTTAATACATCCAGGAAATATGATAATCACATCAGCTACAAAAGTCATTGTGGGTAAACAGATGTCTTCATTTTGCCTTCACTTTCTCAAAATCAGTCTTTTCATCATCCAGCACTGGCTGAGTGTCTAGCTAAATCTGCATCTTGCAGGGGCAGTGGAATAAGGAAGCGTAAGGGTGGGATTTTCTAACAGACCTGAGGAATAAAGAGCCTAAATCTGATTTAAAGTCATTTTGTCTTGCATGTAGGCCCCTTCGAAAACCCCACCATTTAAGAATAAGCCAAGTACGAATAATCAAACAACTGAACTGATTTTGCTGAAAGGTGACCTAAAAGCCATTTTTTTAAAAGGGGACACTTTTTAAAAAAAAATAAATAAAAAATCAGAAATATCAGGAGTGGCATATCCTGGCTTTCCTGACTTTTTTCAGCACTCACTGTCCAGGCCCTTCACAGACAATCCCCACTCCACCTGTCATCTTTCATTCACTACCAAGCTGTTGATGTTCATCTCCAATTGTTCATGATGCCAACCACCATTGCCCATTCATTAAAATTTGAACGAGCACCATTGTACTTTCTCCCATGGTGCCCCAGAGGCCTGGGAGATGATCCCATAAATATTCACAAAGTTACCTCATGATTCACCTTCAAATCCCTCCTCAAAACTCTCCTTTGCTGTGATGCCTATAAAAAAAACTTGACAGCAGTTAGGCTGCTGGTATGCAGAGACCAGTGCCTATCCTGCTGACCAGTATTGTCTCATTATTTCCCTGTGCTTCCCCATCTGTCTGTGTCTATTTGTTCTCTCCTGTCTTATAATTGGACTGTAAGCTCTTTTTTGTGCTGTTTGTGTGGCACTAGCCTAGCGAGAGCCTGATCCATAACTAGGTCTCCTAGGCACTTTGGTAATACACCAAATTATAATTAAACAAGTGGGCGTGGTCTCAAATCATTAAAAAAGTCTTTTTGTCCAAAACATTCAGTTGACCTTAACATTAAGAAGGTGTTAAAAAGCAAAAACAAACTAACACAAACGATAAAACAGTCTAACATCCCTTCTCTACATTGCTCAGCTTTCACTCTCTGGACTGTTGCGATATTGTTGCTTCACTAGTTCTTTATCATCAGAGACTATTTTAAACTAGACAAGATCTAAATCTGTAATGCAAAAAATAAAAACAACTTTTTAAAATAAAGGGGTGCAAGCTCAACTTTAACTTTAAAAAAATGCTTCTAAGTTAAGGCTAAGTGGGGAAAACTTCCTCCCAAAGAAATGTGTATGTCAAAATTATTAGCCACATAAAAAGGGAGTTTATAATGGGAATTGCATCTTAGGTTTAAGTGTAGAGCAGGGGTTCTCAAACTGGGGGTCAGGACCCCCCCAAGGAGTCACAAGATTATTGGGGGGGAGCTGTCAGTCCCCACCCATGCCATGGCTGTGAGCCCTGTACATAGCTAACAGCCAAAGCCCTTCAGAGCTGGGTGGCTGGAGAGAAGCAGCTGCTGGCCGAGTGTTCTGATGGCAGCGCCGGTCCCAGCAGCAGTGCAGAAGTAAGGGTACTATGGCATAGGGGTGTGGGTGGCATGGCATTGGGGGAGGGGTTGTCATAACCTGAAATATTTTCAAGGGGGGTCCCAGAAAAAAAGGTTTGAGAACCCCTGCTGTAGAGGTTACTATCACTCCCTCTAGTCCAGTGGCCCCAAACTTTGTTGCTCCCCCGCTCCACTTGCCTGAAGTGGAATTTGTCACTGCCACGATCGAGAGCCAGGGCCAGAGGCAGTCAGGAGCAGGGACTGGGAGAAGGGCTGAAGCTGGCAGCGGTCGGGGCCAGGAGCTGGGGACTGAGGCCAGGGCTGGAGATGCAGCTAAGGCTGGGAGTGAGCCAGAGTGGAGCTGGGAGGTGCTCCTTCCCCAACCCCCAAGGGGACTTGTCCAGGCCCCACTGCGTTCCCTCATACGTTCCTCTGTGCCCTCCTAGTGCCCCTCAGTTTGGGGACCACAGCTGTAGTCCCATTGACTTCACTGGGCTTTGAATCAGGCCCTATACTATATAATCAAATATAAAAATATGTAAATACAGCTATGATTTTTATCTCTAAAGTATCAAATGAACTCTCTGATGGGATACTTTAAATGTTATAAAACACTATCAGAAATAAATATTTGTGGGCCAGACTTTCAAACTTGAGAGTCTAAAGTTAGGCATAATATATATTTATATTTAGTATTTAATAATTAATTATTTTCAATAGCCTGCATGAAAATTATTCAGATTTGTCACAGCTTGTATTCTCTGCATATTTCTGATTTGAGGCTGAAGACTGGTAGCGGGGTTAAAGCAGAAAACACCAGGTTAGTAATAGTAATGGAGCATTCCACAGGAGGAACCTCTCTTTCAGTCGGGATTCCTTAGGCTTTACATATGAGAGATGCCCTACACATAATTTGTAAAACAAGAATCATTCAGAACTTTGGGGAATCCTGAACCTTGAGTGGCTGGTAAGACAACGATTTGGAATGTAATACATAATACTGAAGTGTAAAACAAGTTAAACTGTGAGTTTGTGTAAAAATTCCACTAATTCTGATGTCTGAATTAGGCCATATCTACACTACAGAGCTTACAGCAGCACAGCCATACTGTGTAGCAATCCCACTGTAAGATTGCTCATGTAGCTACTCTGCCAATGGGAGAGCTCTCCCTCAGCATAATAAAACCACTGGCACAAGTGGAGAAACTATCCCACCTACGTTGCACTGTCCACACTGGCACTTCTGTTGGTGTAACTTATGTAACTCAAGGGGGTCTTTTTTCACAGGTCTGAGCGACATAAGTTATACGGAAAAAAGTGGTAGTGTGTACAAAGGCTTAGAAACCAGCTTTATGCTCTTTTAGAAGGTCTGACAATCCACTTTATTTCATAAGCATCATATGGAGTATGTTTAAGCAGAGTAACAAAATATAAATGGAAAAAATAAATAGTACAAATCATATAATGAGAGAGGTTAATCAGAAAGTGACAGAGAGGGAAACACTCAGCCCTAACTGCTGAGCAATCCTTTCGCAATAAGATGCTGAAGTGAAAAAGATGTTGAATACAAGAAACAAGTGTATGTAAAACATACCCAGGCTAAAATCCAACAGAGAATGACTATTTTAGTGTAATGAAAGCACCTTCAGATATTGGCATATAGGAAAATGTTTATAGTTGATTAAATCTATCATCTGTCAGAGGTCACGCGTTACTGATGACTGTGGAGCTGGGATCACATAATGGCATCTGCAGCACCACATACAGACCCCCATGCAGGATAAGGAAGTGGCCTGGGGAGGGTTGACTCAGCAACATGAACTACACGTATATGTCGCCTTATAAGGGAATGGCATAGGGATACAACAAGGGTGATGTAAGGTACCGGTGCATGGTCAGCAAGTGCACGGCGATGTGTAGGCCTCTTGTTGGCCAGAGGCCAAGGGTCACTTTAAAAGGTTATGCAGCAAATGCTCGCCAATGGGTCACCCTAAAAGTCTATGCAGCAAATGCTAGCCAGTGGTCACCAAGACATAGCAAACTGTTGCATGTGGAAAACAATAAAACCAAGCTGCCAAGTAGCAGCAGCCAGAAAGGAAAAGGAATTGCCTAACACCCAGTATCTCGAGCGTGTTAGTTCAGTGGGCTGACGCATCCTTACTAGCCTGCTTCGCAATGGCCTGATCACCTGAAGTGACTCTCCCCCGTCTGCAGAATCTAAGCAAGTGGTCGTTTAAGTTTGGCCAAGGTGATTTGTTATTACCTAAGCTTAGTGAGTATGAATTAACTGTTTATTGTTGTCTGTCTTGTAAACCTTCTAGAGGAACTCCATAACTGGGTACCCTAGTGTCACAAAAGTGACAGCTGTGCGTTGATCCCTTGAGATCATTAACGCAAAAGACTTGGGTGGTACATTTTGTCCTTCGTGCACGGAGTTCCTCCTCCTTTACTATCAGTTGTTAAAAATAAAGAATTTATTGATTAAGAGAAATAAAGCCTCGCTGTTGTCTCTTTGACCCCTCTGTATCGTATAATTAGAACCTTATTCGGTACCTATTGGTTCCGTCTCAACAATGACTTAATAGTCAGGTTAGTGGAATGAGTTGGTTATCTGTCCTAATTTAAAACTGAGCTTACTATCTAGTTGTTTGAACAATCATTAATTTTCTTCTTCTTCTTTTAAATAAAGAGCCAGTATTCAGAAGTAAAATTTGCAGCCTGGCCCAACTCCTGCTGAAGTCAATGGAAAATCTTCCACTGCTTTTAATGGAGGTTGGATCAGGGCTTAAATACATAAGCATAAATAAATAAAGATTAGCCATATCATTGTTTCAGGACCCTAGGGTAGGCCGCAGCGACCTGGCAGCCCTGTCTCTGGGGGAGGCCACAGTGCCTTCCTAAATGGAGAACAGTTAGCATCTGGGTGCAGGTCACCGGCCGGGTTCTTGGACCAGGCGGGTGGCCAAGCAGTCTAGCGCCCTGGCCCTCTCAAGCAGAATGAGGCAGTCAGTGGATCTGCTGTCGATAGCAGGAGGGAAGAGCATGTCCTCCCGGGGTTGCTATGGAAAGGGGAGAGGGGGATGCAGGCCCACCCTAGTAGTGGCAAAGGCGTTGTCACCAAGTCGGCAGGGCTCCTGTCGCAACATGCCAATGGGGTTGTGCCCCTAACTCAGCCACTGGTTCTGGCTGTCCCTGGGCCACTGCCTCTCCATGTCCCCAGGTACCTGTCTCCACTGGGTCATGGGGTACTTGGCCAATGGCTGGCTCACCAGTCCCTCCTCATTCATGGGTGGCAAGTTCCTTGGCAAGGGGCAGCTCGTCAAGGTTGCATGGTTCCTGGGGGCCTTCGGCATTGGGCAGCTCGTCCAGGTCCAGACCGGCTTCAGGGGCCTTCACGTTGGGCAGTTCGTCCAGGTCCTGTCTGGCCTCTGGGGGTGGTTCCCAGCCAGGATGGTCAGGGGGCCCAATCCAGTCCCTGGGGTCCTGCTGCAGGTCCAGTCACCAGGGTCTTGCTCCTGGGTCCAGTCACAGGGGCCTGGAGGCCCAACCCAGTCCCTGGTCCCAGGTAGATTGGAGAACGTCAGGGGTTCCACCCTGGGAAGCGAGCATCCTGGGCCTCAGCTCGGCTCCAGTCTGGCCTATGCCTCTGCCAGTAGGGCAGCACATCTGCCTCCAGTGGCTATATGTCTCTTACTGAGCTCTGGGGCCTGGCTTTTATACTGCCCCTTCCTGCAGGGGCCCTGCCCCTCTGCTGCTGGTTGGGGTGGCCCTATCACTGTCTGGCTTGGCGATTGCTGGGCAGACTGGCCTGCCGGCCCTATCACAGCCCAACCTCTCGGTTGCTGGGCAGACTTGCCTGCGGGGGCTGGTTTGGCCCAGCCGGGTTGCTGCCGCCTATCCTCGAGTCCCGACTCCGGGGGAGGCCACAACGCCTTCCTACACACATACTTTTACATAGCACTTTTCATCTTAAGACATCCCTCAGCAATAACGTACTTTATAAACTTAAAGTTTTACAAACTACACCAAGGGATCACTTCATTCATCACTGAAATGAAGCCAATTAAGGGTAAAACATTGTAGCAGTTAACTAGTACACAACAATATTACACAAAAGGTTATGACAGTAGCTGAAGGACAACAACCCATTCAAACAGAAAGGGAATTTACATGTGCATAATGTAATTAATTGATTTGAAATTTGGACATGGCACTGGGATTAGAACCAGATTTTTACTAACATGCCCTGAGATCTTTAATGACTTCAAGCAGTCAAGATTTTAGTTTTACATCTCACCTGAAAGATGGCACTGTCATTTGTAGATAGATGTGAGGACATTGCACAGAAAGAAAGTTTACTTCTGATGCAAAGAGCTAGAGCCCTGCTTCAAGATTTAGAGCTGCTCTGTGACTTGCACATCAGCCTGGTCCTATTAGTTCCAACTGAGGAGCACAAAAAAGTCTCGATGTCTATACGGGAAAGAAGGAACAAGGGGCAGGGACAGAGCTATCCTGCAAGGAAAATCCCAAGGTATGGACATCCCAAACTTGGACAAACGTTTAGTCTGAGTTTAGGTTTTTGTCTGCTGTTACTTAAATTAACATTAAAGGCAAATGCCAGGAAAGGGGCAAGTTTGGACTAGCTTCTATTGTGTTAGGAGCAAGATGGATATGCCACCTGTTTCGCAGAAACCTCCATCAGCACAAGTAACACAGCAGAATCTCAAGGGGAAGAATTGGTTCGCTATTGCTAAGAGGAAAAAGATGCGCCCCTGTGCAAACTGGCCCAGTAACCTGTATGGTCACCCATGTGTTGCGAGTGGATCCAGATTGCTGGGCACCATTGCTTCTAATCCAACTGGCTCTGGGTAGAATGACACAGACACTCTCTTTCCTGAGCTCCCCTTTTGTGGAGCTGTGGTTTGCCAGTGTTTCAGGCTGGGCAGAGTCTCCTCTGCCCTCTTGCTCCTGCAAGCTCTTCTTATGTGTGGCAATGGTTGGCCCGCCTGCACAGAACAAGACCCTACTCTAAAACAGAGTCCTGCCTCTGTGCCATGTGCTCAAGCTGCCAGCCCAAAGCGTAATGCCTCTCTCCTCTCCCTTCCCATATGTGCCCCTGTGCAGAAACACCACTGTTCCATAAAAGGGGCCCTTAGTTCAGAGTCACTGAAAGTTGAGGGGGCCCAGTTGGCAGTCTTCATGGCACTGGGTGATGGCCTTTCCATCAGGCATCAAATGTTTTCCCAGCAGGTTGCCCTCTGGCAAGGCCAAACTAGCTCAGTCTCAGTGACACTATTTCATCAGAGGATCAAGACAGATTTCACAGTCCCATGCCTTCGCAGAGTCTCATTCAAGAAATGCCCCAGCCTGACTCCACTTTGCTTGTAGAACACAATGAGATCACAAGGGCTCAAACTTTTATATCTTGGAAATGAATTCATGTTGAGGGCTAAATCCTGCCTCTTCTATGTCGGTGTGCAATGGTGATTGACTCAAGCTGGAATTCCCCTGGGCGCCCTGCGGGAAGTGCATTGTGAAACAGGAGTTCCACTAGCCTTTTACAGAGTGCAGTGTGCATTACCCTTGCATTAGCTCAACTTTGTGGGCCATTGCAGACTGAGGGTAGTCTGGCACCTGTGACGTTAGACTCAGGCACTCCACAAACTGATTTTTTTTTTTAAAGCACTGAAATATTTTGCTTATGCTTATTTACTGTATGAATATTTTTCATACCAGGGGACTGAATTTCAGCGGTGTTGAGTCTTGGCAACTCCTATTAACTTCAGTTGAAGTAGCCAGTGTCCAGCACTTCCAAAAACCAGGCCTTGTCTTTGTGATACAACACTGAATTTGTTACCTATAGTGATATAGGGACTAAAAATTAATAATGCTTTTATAATATTTACACTCTGGCAAAAGCATTATAGAAAGTTACATACAGCAGATGGCTTGCTTTATTGGGTTTGCTTTGTTGCTAATAACCAGGCAATTTAATTTAGGCTACATCCTACCTTCCTCTGCTTTTTGTACATATTTTAATAACTGGTACTAATGGATGGTGTCCAACAGGGATGTAGAAACAGAATTTTTGGTACAGTGCTGCAATAGGGCCCATTTTGTATTTACCAGAAATATTTTTATCTTTAATATTATCAGGATTATTTTACTGAGGGAGTCTGGATGATGGAAGTATTACGGCTAAGTGATAAGAATAACTGATATCAGTAGCCAATTAAATTAAATGGCTAAAGGTCTGTGTACAACGGCGGTCGTGTCGCCGGTTGCAGCGGCCCTTCCGGGGGCCTAGCCGCTGTGGGGGGAGAAGGTCCTGGTACCTCCCCCAAACAAATGGGGAATTGGTTAACCGACCGGTCTACAGGCTCCAGCCCTCTGGCAGGGCGGGCGAGCAAGCAGTCCAGAGGCCTGGCCCCTGGGCAGCCGGGCGGGCTGAGACGGGCGTCTTCCAGCCGTCGGGCCGGCGGTTAGGAGTCTCTCTCTCTCTCGCTGGGGCGAGTGTGGGTAGAGGAGGGGGGAGGGGAACACAGGCCCACCTGTCTCCACTGCATCCCAGCCCAGGGCCCTACCAGTGGCACAGTTATTACCACTGGTGCGGCGGGGATCCGGCCGCAACACACCGCAGGGCCTGTGCCCCTACTCGAGCCATTAGGTGTGGCTGCCCCTGGGCCACTTCCTCCCCGTACTCCCAGGAGCTGGCCCCCGGGCAGCCACGGTCCACGGCTGGCTCACCAGTCCTTCGGCGTCCATTGACGGCAACGGGGGCAAGTCATCGGCGTCCGGCAGCTCCTTGAGATCCAGGGGTTCGCCGGGGGGTCCGGCCTCTGGCAGCTCCTCGAGGTTGGCTCCAGCTTCCGGGGGGTCAGCGTCCGGCAGCTCCTCAAGGTCTAGCCCCACCTTGGGCGGTGGGACCCACTGGGACTGACCGGGCCCCTCCAGCCAGGCTTGGGGTTCAGGGAGTGTCAGCCCCCTCTGGGGTCTCAACGGCCAGTCCCAATCGCCGGCACCCGGAGGCCCTATCCAGTCTCGGTCCTGGGGTTTACGCCAGGGCTTCGGACCGGGGTCGTAGCCATTCCCTTCCCCAGCGGGGGCCCTGGGTGGCAGGTCTGCTTCCTACCACTGCCTGCCTCCCACTGAGCCCAGGGGCCTAGCTTTTATACTTCCCCTTCCGGGGGAAGTCCCGCCTCTCGGTGCCTGGTTGGCCATCCCCGGCGGTCCTATCCGGGCCGGCCTGAGGGGTTGACAGGCGGCCCGGCACGCTGGACCAATCCCGGCCTGTTGCTGGGCAGTTTTACCTGGCCAGCCATCCCGCTGGTCTATTGGCTGTGGCCCTTCCTCGGCTCCCAATCCCGGGTCAGGCCGAGGTGCCCTCCTAAAGTCAGCTTTAACCTGGGAATCTCATCTTAACTTCACTTTTCAAGAAGAGAATACATGTAAGTTGCTCTTTTGAAATAAATAGTGTCCTTGTTAATGAACTTCATCCATCTCAAGAATTTTCTCTGGAAGCTCTGTGAGCCTCTCTGGCAGTGATATCTTAGACTAGAGTATACCTACGATGCAATGTTAGCAGAGGACTTTAGTAAGTGTGCCAGGCATGACCTTGCATACCAGCAAATAGCAAAGAAGCTGGCAGCATTGCAAATTTACCAGATCAGTAACCAGTGCAGGGAGCAGATTAAGGGGTTTTGGACTGAGTACAGGAAAACCAGGGACCAGACTTGTACTTCAAGCAACTCGCCGACATCATGTCTGTTTATGATGAGTTAGACCGGGTGCTGGGTACTGCCCTGAGCACGGAGTCAACAGTAGTGCATGATGACCTGATCTACCAGCATGGCACCCCGCTAACTCCAGAACCCAGCATAGGGATTGATGGGAGCCAGCAGCAGGTGCTGAGAAAGGACAGTGAAGTGACTGATACTGAAACTGTTCCTGGAGGAAGCTTTGCAGCAGGAGCAGCAGCAGCAGCACATTCTGGGGCTGAACTTGGAGGAGCTGTTTGATACCCATCTCCCCAAGGAACAGCCCCCTGTGGAGTCAGCAGTAGACACAGAAGGGGCAGAAGCCACCTCAGAGCATTGTAAGTTTCTGGCTCCGTTTTAATGTTTATTAATTTAGGAATGGGAGGGATTTCCGTTCTATGAACCAATGCAAAAGTTATGGGGAGCCCCAGCTAGCAGTATGTATATCCGCTAATGGCAGCCCCTCCCTACTCAGAATTCAAAATGGTGGCTGGGAACTGCAAACATTAAAACTGCTTTGAAAGTGAATTTTTACTGGAAAGGCACAGATTTTTTCTGAGGCATTCCTGTTTCTTAAAAATAGCAAGCTTATATTGCCATGCCTGTCAGTGCACTGCTCTGTGGGCATGCAACAGTGTAAAAAGCCACATGGAAACAGTGAACTTTGTATATGTTGCGCCTGGGAGGGTTGGGGAAGAGGGTGTCAAAAAATGTATTTGATTTACAAATCTAGTCCATTTCAGTCCATAGGAGTCAAATTTGACTGGGGTTAGAAATTTTGTCCAGAAACATGCTGGGGGGAAGGAACGGGTAAGTTGGGTGCCTGTGGAATTCTGTTTGTTTACATACAGCCAAAACCAGTCAAGCCACATGAAGCTAACATATCTTTCTGTTGATTCCCTCATGAATTCTGACCCAATCCCAGGTGCTGCTAGCTGCAAAGTTTTCCTAAAGAAGGAACTCAAGATAGTCACATTTCAGAGAGGGGAATAGTTTCCAGAGCCATCTCTATATCTGACATGCCCACTCCATTCATAGTTGTGTTGTTCAGTCACTTATGTTTGAATACATGAATGCTATATGTCTGTATATACTGCAAGTTTTCCACCAGCAGCTTGGAATAACACTTCCCTTTGCCAACTGGGCATCACGGAATTATTAAGTCCTCCAAAATAGGAAAGGCCTGAAATGTCAGAAAAAGGTTTTGGAGAATGCTCACTGAAGGCACCACCCCTCCACCCAAGTAGTTCTGCAATTTTTAGAAGACAAAAAACAGGTTTAAATTTTTAACTTACTATTGTCTCTGCACTTCTTTCTCTATGATTAACCTGGCTGTGTCCATTGAGCTTCTGTGGTCTGAAGCATCTCCCTCACAATACACTCATGTTCAGTTTGGAAAAGTAACATTTCATGTAATTGAATTCCACAAGGCCTTTTTCTTTGCTCCTGTGCTGAGCTAAGTCAGACAATAGCCCTCTGTGTCTTGTCCTGTTCGAGGCCCCTCAACCTCTAAGGACTGCATTTCCTCCACAGTTTGTCTGTACTGCAGTTGAAGTCTGGGCCAATGTGCCTTCATGGACCATTCCAAGAGGAAGCATTTCCATGATGTACTTATAGTTGAAGTTCTGTACTGGGCCAACAAGCAGGTCCTGTACCTAAGACCAAAGGACTTATGGCTACAGGAAAGGCCTGGCAAGCAGCAAAAGGAAAGCCTGAGGCTGGCTGCACAGCTTGCACCATGTGAGAAGGTGAGAAGGCCCTTGCTTTGCAGTTGCTAGAACAGGAACGGTGGTTAAGGGAGGAGAACAGAGCTCAGCAGAAAAAAAGCTGTATGAATGGCTGATATCACTAATGACTGTATTATCCACCCCACAGCCTGTGTCCCTCTGCAGTATCCTGTGATGCAGTCCAGAAACAACTTGGAAAACTCCATGCATTCAGACTCCATGAGCAGCTGGGCAGGGCAACTGGGCCCCATGCAGCTCTCTATATCCATCCCCTGCCCTATGGATGGACTCCAACTCCCCCCGCCCCCCAGCATCAAGTGCACAACAAATGGGGAAGGAAAGGAAAAGAGAATGGGGGGAGGGGCAGAGGTCATGCAACACTAGGAGGTTTCTGTCTTGTACATGGTTTCACTGTTTGCACTTGTTCATGATTTGGTTTTTGTTGTTGCTGTTTTTCTGTAAGGTTCTTTTGTTTCCGGTGCGTTGGTGTTGTAATGGCAGCTGGCCTGCCTGGCAATGTGTGAATGTTGTACTTTTCTAATAGATATTTATACATAAAGCTTTTCTTTTTATCAGGAAACTTTATTGTTGTCACTGCATCACATCAGACAACGTGTATTTCAGATAATAAGGTAACCAACCACACAATCAGAGACAACTGGGAATTAGTATGTGAACACTGTTCCTCAGTAGTTAGCTATATCAATCCATGCTTCAGTCACTTCCTTCCCTCAATCCATGATATGAATCACTCCCCTGCACCATTTCATAAGTGCTCATGTCATTCATAAGTATACTGCATGACAATCAACCCCCCACTCTCCAGGCTCATTCATAAAGGCATTATTCCCTCCACCTTCCGCTGGGCCATGCAAGTCCATATCATGGGAGCACAAAGCATCTGTGACTTCTGTTGCCCAGGTGCACCCAGTTCCAGCTTTCTGGCTGATCGTACCGGTTCAGCATTCCATCACTCTCATAGGTCCATTTGGGTGGAAATGGCTCTCCTCTGTCTTCACAAAGATTGTGAACAGCACAGCAAGCCAAAGTAATGTGCACAGCATTGATGACACTGGAATCCAAATAGGTCTGTAAACATCTACAATAGGATTTCAATCTGCCAACAGAACATTCAACCCCCATTCTACACCTGCTGAGAATGTAATTAAACCATCTTTTGCAAGGTCCTCTAATATCAGGGTCTGGTTTCATAAGCTAAGGCAAAAGGGGATATTCGGGGTCCCCCAGAATAATGATGGGGACAGAAACTCCATTTATGGTAACATCATTTGATGGGAATAGTGTCTGAGCCTGTCCATGAACGTAGGCTCCCAAAGGGCAAAAAATGTTAGCATCATGAACTTTCTTAGTGCAACCCATGCTGACATTCATAAATCAGCTGCTATGGTCCACGAGGGCCTGCAAGACAATGAAATAATATCCTTTGTGGTTTCTGTACCCATGTGCTTCTTCATGAGTCCGGTCAATGGCCCTGCCACAGTTTGGAAACCCCGTTTCCTCTAAGACAGCAATTATCCCAGGAATATCTTTTATGCTGGCCATCTTGGGGTGAACCACATACCTGATTGCCTCAGAAACATCCACCTCCTCTTTATCCACAGTCCATTTTCCAACAGCAAACTGGCTGGCAATGGACCTGTAGCAGTCTGGTGTGGCCAGATTCCAGATGGTTATAGCAATTTATGGTCTACGCAGGGGGCATCAGCAGCTATACCGAGTATCATGAACAGCATCAGCCAGTTCAGCTCTGCCATGCCTGTGTTCTCTTCCTCTTCCATCATTAGCTCTGTCAGGTGCCTTTGGGGGTTCAGAAGATGCCACCAATAAATCCACCAGCATCTCAAAGAAGCTCTGCCTATTTCCTGACACAGGAGTGGAAGCACAAGCAAGAGGAATTCCTCAAAAGTCACCTCCTCCATGTTGCTGGCCCCAATTGCTGGGAATGCCAGACCAAAATGACTGCTCGGAAGGCTGTTCAAACGTCCCATAATGTGCAGGGTGAACAGTCAAGTTTTCCCACAGTGCATCCTGGCCAAAGGGCTAGAGCTGCCATGATTCAGGAGGGTGCTAGGGAGTCGGGGATATGGTTGGTTTGACTCAGGTCTGAGTGCTGCAGTGTGAACACCAGAGTCCCAGAGTTCAAGGCTGGGTTAGAAAATTCTTAATGTAGGGCAGACAATCAGTATAGATGTTCATGCCCTGGGCTCTTTTTCTTTTTAAAAAGAGATGCACTTTAACCCAGGGTCAGCTGTCTCAATTCTGACTAACCCTGGGTTTACATTGCAGTGTAGACATACCCATGGAAGCTGCCTCTGTAAATCAGGTCCCAGTTTTGCTAGAGTATTCTATGGATGACTCAGATGTGGATTATGAATAAACGCTATTTTATTTTAAGGTAACCAAGGAATGTATTTCATTGTATTTAGAATTCAAAATTTACAGGAAAAAAATACTGCATAAAGGAAAGAAATAAAACTATAATCTATTTGATGAGGGAGACCTGCAAATGACACTGCTGACTAGAAATTCAGTAATCTCACATGAAACAATGTTTATTCCAGGTCTCATGTCAGTGACTAGAGTGACTAGGTGGTTACCCAGTGACTAAAGTAACACATTATGTTTGTCCTATGGACTATTCTAAATTGATTAGGTTTTGTGTGCTTGTGTTACTTCAAATCTTCCACAGCAACCTACAGAGATAAGATTTAGAGAGAGGATGATTAAAGCTGTCATAAAACCCAAACAAACTTCTTTTTTGATTCGGTATAGAGGGCACTATCCATATAAAAATTTCTGGATCAACATTTTTCAGACGAATATAAACAGTAGGGTTTTTTGATGCTATCACTCAAAGGTTACAGGAGTTATAAAATGAGCACACATTGTTATCTTAGCTGCAAATTGCTTTTGATTTGCAAAGACATACACAAGTGTTTTCAGAAGGTAACATTTATGGCCTGGACACTCTCAGCTCATTGCCATGGGAGCTGACAATGTTCATCAACTTACAGGTAGAGAGAAGAGATGTAGGGAGAGGGGTGTGTGTGTTTCTGTTATGTATAACAGATTTAGAAAACAAAAACTGGAAGCAGAAAATGATCTCTGTGATCTCTGGGTTTATAATGACTAATGATGGATGGAAATGTTCTTGCTATGAATATGTTATTATGAAAAGAAAAGAGCAAGTGAGACATACAAAGACGACAATGGACTGAAGAGTATTCTGCTGAGAACAGTTCAGAAGTATGGGAAGCCAATGATAAAGACTGAAAAGACAAATGAAGAGTTATTACTGCCAATCCCCTTCTTCATACGTTTCTCATTATATTTAGATTACTGGGCAACAGAATCTTTCTGATTCTTGCACAAGTTTTATGAAGAGAAAACCCAAAAAGGATTTATCCAACAGCAGCTCTTCTCTTTCAGATACTAGAGGCCCAATCCTGCTTCAATTCAAGTTGAAGGGAATTTTTCCACTGACTTCAAAGAATCAGGAGCCAGATCTTTGATGGTACTTGTCTGCAAAAGTTTCCCAGATGCATTATTCAGTGACATCTCTTAATCCACTCACTTCCACTCACTGAATGTATTTCTTTGCCAGAAGGCGGATTTTTTTAATGCAGCTCATTATGTGATGCTCATGCAATGTAAACATCAGGTAAGTGGGGAAGTGGGACACCACAAGGAAGCAGGAGGAGGAGGTTGCAACAGGGGATGCCTCCTGATTCATACTGAGAAAGTAGGGCAATCGGCCAGTTATCTCAAGTGCCTGTACACAAACACAAGAATCCTGGGAAACAAGCAGGAGGAATTGGAAGTCCTGGCACAGTCAAGAAACTATGCCATGATTGGAATAACTGAGACTTGGTGAAGTAATTCACATGACTGGAGCACTGTCATGGATGGGTATAAACTGTTCAGGAAGGACAAGCAGGGGTGAAAGGGTGGAGGAGTTGCACTGTATGTAAGAAAGCACTATGCTCTGAGCTCCAGTATGAAACTGGAGATACGCCAGTTGAGAGTCTCTGGGTAAAGCTTAGAAGCAAGAACAAGAAGGGAAATGTCATGGTGGGTGTCTGTTACAGATCACCAGACCAGGAGGATGAGGTAGATGAGGCTTTCTTCAGTCAACTAGGGAAAGTTTCTAGTTCACAGGACCTGATTCTCATAGAGGACTTCAATCACCCTGACATCTGCTGGAAGAGCAATACAGCAGAGCACAAACAATCCAGGAAGTTTTTGGATAGTGTTGCGGACGACTTCCTGGTGCAAGTGCTGGAGCAACCAACTAGAGGCCATGCTGCTCTTGACCTGCTGCTCACAAACAGGGAAGATTTGGTAGGGGAAGTAGAAGTGGGTGGCATCCTAGGCAGCAGTGACCATGAGATGGCCGAGTTCAGGATCCTGACAAAAGGAAGAAAGGAGAACAGCAGGATATGGACTATGGACTTCAGAAAAGCAGACTTTGACTCCTTCAGGGAGCTGATGGGCAGGATCCCCTGGGAGGCTAGTATGAGGGGGAAAGGAATCCAAGAGGGTTGGCTGTATTTTAAAGAAACCTTATTGAGGGCACAGGAACAAACCATCCCGATGTGCAGAAAGAATAGCAAATATGCTAGGCGACCGGCTTGGCTTAACGAAGTCATCTTTGGTGAACCTAAACACAAAACAGAAGCTTACAAGAAGTGGAAGTTTGGTCAGATGACTAGGGAGGATTATAAAAATACTGCTCGAACATGCAGGAATGAAATCAGGAAGGCCAAAGCGCACTGGAGTTGCAGCTAGTAAGGGATGTGAAGGGGAACAAGAAGGATTGCGACAGGTATGTTAGCAACGAGAGGAAGATTAAGGAAAGTGTGGGCCCCTTTACACAATGCGGGAGGCAACCTAGTGACAGAGGATGTGGAGAAAGCTGAGGTACTCAATGCCTTTTTTGCCTCTGTCTTCACAGACAAGGTCAGCCCCCAGACTACTGCACTGGGTGACACAGAATGGGAAAGAGGTGAACATTCTGCAGTGCTGAAGGGACAGGTCCAGGACTATTTAGAAAGATTGGACATACACAAGCCCATGGGGCCAAATGCAATGCACCTGAGGGTGCTGAAGGAGTCAGCTGATATGATTTCAGTGCCATTGGCTATTATCTTTGAAAGCTCATGGCAATTGGGGGAGGTCCCAGATTACAGGAAAAAGCAAATATAGTGCCCATCTTCAAGAAAGGGAAGAAAAAGGATCAGCCTCACCTCAATCACTGGAAAAATCATGGAGCAGGTCCTCAGGGAATCCATTTTAAGGCACTTGGAAGAGAGGAAGGTGATCAGGGACAGTCAACATGGATTCACCATGGGCGAGTCATGCCTGACCAACCTAATTGCCTTCTATGAAGTGGTGACTGGCTCTGTGGATGTGGGGAAAGTGATGGATGCAGAATTAGATGATTGATCTTAGATTCTTTGCTGGTGCTGAGGAGTTAACAGCACAGTGATTCTTGGATTACTGCGTGCCAGGCTGCTATGCTAGCATTAGAGCAGTCTGAATGCTGTTCTAAATTACACAAGTTGTTAATAATACCAAGGGGCTATTACAGCATCAGGAGAACACTGGGGCATAGGGAAGACTCAGCCACAGAGCCTGTCCTCCAGCAGCACCTCCTATACTAGATTAAGGGAGGGGTGGTGGCAGAGGAACCATTGCATTGCCTCTACACTACCAGGGAATGTGCCTACACTGGGGTGACTCTTCCACAGTTGGTATTCTGGCTTTTGGAGCACACTGCACCACCACAGCCACCATAGTGGAGAATCTGGGGCATGGAGTCATAACTTTATACTTTCTGACTTTTGTGTATGAAAAAGCTCCCCACATAGTTGGTTGCAGTTATTGTTTATTTTCTGGCTGGAATCCAAACTTCTAAATTGCTGCCAACTAACAATAGTTTTAAATATGAAAAATCACCAATGGCTTAATCAGGGAAATGCTGAAGTATGGCTATGCTTTAAAGGAGGATCACAATGAATTATTCTTGAGCTCCACATAATCACCGTGGATAGTGAGTATGATTATATTGAACTTCCCCAACATATCTGACTCCTTCCTTGGGATCAGCTACAGATGATTTTCCTCTCATGTCTATTCAATTCTA
Organism: Mesoclemmys tuberculata; assembly: GCA_007922155.1. Taxonomy (NCBI): domain Eukaryota; kingdom Metazoa; phylum Chordata; order Testudines; family Chelidae; genus Mesoclemmys; species Mesoclemmys tuberculata. Next base: position 3,256 of record ML677129.1, on the reverse strand, counting down.
GCCAAGTCTATTAATGAGCTGAACCTTCTGATGGGCCATATTGTCTTCTCAGTTGCACCTCTGGAGTCCTGTTGACTTCAGTGTTGCACTAGCCTGACAGACAAGGGAATTTAGCTCAAGGTGTTGGTGACAACTTTACGTTATATTTAATGGGGAAGCTCTTGCTATTTTCACAAGTATGGATTATCACTGAAGATGGCTCAGTACTCTGGTCCCAGATGTACTCTCAGACACATGAGTTATTCATATATTTGGAGAATGCAATTTACCCAAATCTCTCAAAATCTGATGTTGTAGCCACAAGCAGTGCAAACTGTATGACAGGTCTTTCATTTTTATTAGTGTGCTGGATATCTAGGTCTAATTATCTTATGAATAATTATGTTATTAATTTCTATACATAACTTTTAATTGTCAGTCTTGAGGCAAACCCTTCACAATATTTTGCCTAGCTGACATGCCCAGGTTTCTCCTCCAAGACTGGTATTGAAAACTACTATTCACATGAAGTTGAAAGTGAATATTTAAAAATATTGGGCCTGAATGGCAGAGGGGCAGAGCATGCTAAATTCCAGTTGAAGTCAATGTTTGCTGTGGGTATTTGGCACCTCTGAAAAAACCCCAGACCCTTTCATTTATTGTCCCTATCTATTGCAGAAGTGCCTCAAAGATGGGCTAAAAATCATTTGGCTACAAGAGGGAAAGATGAAGTAACTGGTTGTACTATAAAGTCTAAAGATCCATGTGGTATTGAAATATTTCCTGGAGACTGCCACAGACATTTCATTGGGCTAGAGACATTCACTCAGACCTGAGGAAGCCTGTGACAAACTGCTTGATGGAGATAAAAAGAACTTCTCAATAGGTAAATTGTTCATTTTGTTTAATCCATGTGTAGTTAAACTTTGCCATCTGTTTCGTGATATTTCTTGTAATAACATGCTGAGCTAGCATTACTCCATCTTTTCAAAATGACAGTTTTGGCCTGATTCTAACGCTCACTGAAGTTAAATGGAAAGCCTCCCATTGTCTTAAACAAGCTTCCACTGAGTAGCCTGGTACCGCGCTGAATAGACACCACTCTATTGCAAGAGGCAATGTGCCCTAGTGTCTTGGAAGCACCACTAGTTTGCAATGCCAGATACCCTAGCCCACAGCAATGAAAGCAGGTCACTTTGGGCAGGTCTGTTAAGTTTCACCAGTCTGAGAAGGTCAGCATACAAATCAAGAGCATCATTATACAGGCAGTCTGAGCTGCAATCTATGCAATTAAGGATGATGATGATGGGCCTCTCCCTTTCTTCCTAATCATGGAAATCATGTGGTATTGAATGCAATAACTCAGAACGTTGGCTTCCATTCTATAAAGGGGAAAGAGGTATATGCTGAATTTGTTTGTATCTATTACCTCCTGTAACTAAAAAAGCATAGGAAACAGTTTGACCATCAGAACTGATAATGAGAGAGAAGACAGGACAGTTAGAAGAGAGGGGAAAAGGCACAGAGTACTTCTTTCACTGTTTAGACTTTTTATAGGTATTTCCAAAGAACCGAGAGAACAGATATTAGCTCAATCATCTCTTCACAAAAGTCTTGCCTTAAAAATTAGTATTTTGCTGGATAAAATAAGCAATTCTTGAGGTGACTCTGGTGGCTTTGCGTGACCTCCTGACACCTCTGTCTCTCCGACAACTCCTAATCTCTTCTAGAATTTTATGTGTAATAATTCAAGAGAAGATTCTACTATTCTATCTATAGATATTGGGCAGCTCAAATACTACATTAGCAGAGAATGGTATAAATCTGTCTTCTGAACTCACTGTGAACTGTCCAAAGGCTTGTGTCTGTGTGTGTGTGTGTGTGTGCATGCGTGTGTGCGTGTAGCAGAGCTTAAGTCTAACATGCTATGTAAATACTAGTTAAAAAACAAATCCAACCATTTCCCCTATTTTTTTCAGCCACTTTGAACCATGTTCATCTTCTTTTGTGTGTGTTGTTTCGCTTTTTGTTTTTCATTAAATTTTAAAGGAACCTCCTGAGAACAGTCACTTCTGAAGTCTGAATGGTATTTTCCAGATGCTGAAGTAAAGGCTACTGGGTAAAGCTAACTGCTTGCCACATTTCTGAATTTCTGACTCTCTCTGACATGCTGATTAATACTTGCTAGAATCACAAGTATTTGTTTTGTTTAATTATGTGTAACTGTCACACATCCACAGCTCAGAAGGGATATGTCCCTCCAACCATGAGCAAATGAATTCTGTACAATTGTTGAGACTATGCAGGGCATAGCAATCTTGGCAGCATGAAATCTTTGAGTCTGCAAAGACCAGTCTGATTTTGTTTTCAGAGTTTTTGAAGCTGCGATCCTTTTGTTCAGTGTCTCTAAAGCAGTGAGATCTTCTGATTTGCTCTGTTTCAGATCCGGTCTACTTTGACATATATGATTTGACTTTTGTTTTTTCAGGCTTCTGGAGATTCCACTAACATTACTATCATATATTACCTGGGTAATCCATTTCTGTACAACTTTACTTTTTTAATTCTTGTTTTCTACATGTGCTATTTATAAGTTGTCTGGATTTTTTAAATCTTTCTTGTCATAAATTTGTGTCATTTATTTAGGGACAAACTGTGATTACCTTAGTCATACAAGTCCTGCACGGGACTACTCTCATGAGAAAGGCAATCACAAAACTGGTGTTCAATAAATGCTCACTTTGCTTTTGGTAAGTCTTAGTGACTTTCCTCTAAATTTTGCTTTACTTTTTGCTGAGCCTCCAACCACTGAACTACTCCATTAGTGTTTGACTTGAACAATAAAAATGTTCTGAAGAGACATATTTGAGTACAGTGTCTTTTCTTTTCTTTTCCTTTTTCTTTTTTTTTATAATTTTGCAATCTGTCAAGATTTTCAAAATGACTAGTGGGTTTGGGGGTACAAAACTTGAGACATTTTAAAGAGCTCTTATTTTCAGAATGCCTTTTGTGGAAATCAGGTCGCTTTAGGGTATCTCAAGTTTGGCATCCACAATCACTAGATATTTGGAAAATCTTATACTTAGCTCCTTAAAGAAAAAATAATATAGCATTAGAGAGAACTGCTGTCTTATCAGTCAAAATCTCCATACACAGAAGTTCAGACTCCTAGGAGAAATGAAAGGAGAGAGCCAGGGCAGAGCTGTTTTACTTTGCCTTGTACCAATATGTGAAAATATGTTCTTTGTTTTATATTACCTTATTCTGGCAGCTGCAC
>ML677127.1:1840-60924 GCA_007922155.1 Mesoclemmys tuberculata | reverse complement strand
ATTATCCCTCTCCTCAAAAGTCATTCCAAATACTGAATGCAGGTACTGGAAACAGCTTTCACCGCTCTGGATTTTGCCATGAAGTAATCAGAACACTGTTGACCTGAAACTGTCCTCTCAGCCTGCTTGTTCTAAAGTACCTGCAGATTTATGCTTTCCAGTGAGAAATTGTTGTGGTTTGGGGAGTTTTTGTTTGGTTTTTTTTCTCAGTCTTTTCAATTATTGCAGTGGTTTCCAGGGGGGAAATCCAGTCCTGCTGAGCAGCAGCAGTAATAGCAGGACACAAACAACTCGGTTGCTGATGTGCCCACAGCAGTATGTTGTGTTCTAATTACAGCATTTGCACTCATGCCTATTAAACTAGGATAGTTTACTTAAGGACATTTTACTAAGCAAGAAAAGAATGTACTTTTCAAGGCATCTATTGGGTGCAAAGAGAGAGTCCAAAAGCTCCACTCCCTAAAAATAAATGAAAGCAAAAAGACATTTGTGAATAATAGCAATAATCAGTTCTTATGTCCATTAAACTCGCAGATAGCCAGTATTCTGCAGAGGCCATGTTGGGAGCTATATAGAGTTTCACTGTCCCTAGGAGGTGCTCTGGGAGCCATTGAGCCGCAAGGAATCACAATGCTTCCTGGAGCTCCTAGGGAACTAAGGATAATAGGAGGGGAATACACCCATTGCACCAAAGTACAACAGGGGCTCCCTTTTGCAGCTGCCCAGCTCCATAGGCTGATGTGAAGGAGGAGTGAGGCCACTTCTCACTGCCTTTGGGGTGAGTTGTGCACCAGGAAACATTAGCAAGGTATTTGTACTCAGAAGAGCATAGGAACTGTAGTTGTGAAGTTGGCCTTTTTGCAGTGGGTGCAATGGGGTGGGTGAAGGCTCTTTGTATTATCCCTTTCTTGCACTGAAATGGAAGGCAGCCACAATCCAGCACAGCTGGTTATCTCCAAAGACTTATCTTTTGACTCATCCCAGCTAACAGTAGTTTTAACCCAACACCAACCCGAGTCTGAAATGTGAGTGTCTATCACTCATCACACTTGTTTTTGATTAAGAGAACTGACTCTTTATCCAAGACTAGTTACCTCAGATGAGAGAACTTAGCTTTAGGGAGGTCTCTTTTGCTTTTGTTTAGACCAAAAATTGGGATTGGTCCTGCTTTGAGCAGGGGGTTAGACTAGATGACCTCCTGGGGTCCCTTCCAACCCTAATCTTCTATGATTCTATGAAAAACTTAAAATTCTTCCTATTTTGTTTATGTACAACCCATGACATTATGGATTTACTTTCCATCATTAGGGTCAGATCCAGGTCCCACTGATGTCAATGGGAGTCTTTTAATTGACTTTAATGGATCAGGCCTTAAATTTGCCATGTCTTCTGTATTCAACTTAATTAATTATAACTGGGTCAACAAAGTCACTTTTAAAAGTCTTCATGGGAATCCAGAGGTGCCTACTGTAGTAGTTGCTATCAGCAAGCACATTACACTGGACAACAAATTTTTTCGAAAGTGTTGCTTCCTCAGAAATTTTTTTAGATTATGCTAGACCGCTTGAAGCTGAACACAAATATAATTTCAGACTACTTGTATCACATAGGAATTTGGAGAAACAAGAAATTGATTTTTATTTAATGTAATGCGTTTAATGGCATAATGGTGCTGAGGCTTTGCAATAGTTCAACTGAGCTAAAAATGTTTTGTTGATGATTTTCATTTGTACTCAGTGTCTGAGGCTTCTCATTTAAGTGTCCAACAATAATTGGCCAGCACTGATGGATTCCAGTTGCCCTGATACCATTTTTCCAAGATCGCAATGTCCTGGTGAAACCTTTCACCATGCTTGTCACTGACTGCACCAAGATTTTCAGGGAAGAAGTCTAAATGCGAATGCAGCAAATGAATCTTTAGTGACATGTTGCCCTTCATGGTTTTGTATGCTTGAAGCATGTTGTCAACCAGCTGCACATAGTTTGGTGCTCTGTAGTTGCCAAGAAAATTTTCAACAACATCCTTGAATGCCTTCCATGAGATTTTCTCTGGCCCTACTAGAAGTTCTTTGAACTGCCTGTCATTGGTGATCTATTTGATTTGTGGTCCAACAAAAATGCCTTCCTTAATATTGGCATCAGTTATTCTGGGAAACATCTGTCTCAAATATTGAAATCCTTCACCTTCCTTGTTCATCGCTTTCACAAAATTTTTCATCAGTCCGAGTTTTATGTGAAGAGAAGGCAAAAATATCTTTGTTGGGTCTACAAGTGGTTTATGTTCCACACTTTTCTGCCCTGGAACCAACTGCTTACAGAGTGGCCAGTCCTTTTTAATGTAATGAGACTCTTTATCATGGCTGTCCCATTCACAAATGAAACAACAGTACTTGGTGTATCTGAGCTGCATTCCTAGTAGCAGCGCAACTACTTTCAGATCACCACAGATGTTCCAGTTGTAGTTGCTGTACTATATGTATTTCAATAAAACTTCCATATTTCCATAGGTTTCTTTCATGTGTGCTGCATAGCTGATTGGTATTGAAGGGTGGCCATTACCTTTGTGTATCAACACAGCTTTCAGGCTTAACACTGACCAATCAATAAAAAGATGCCATTGTCGTGGGTCTTGCTGGCAAACCAAAGCAGTGAACAGCCCATCAATGTCAGTGCAGAAACACAGATTATCAACCTGACCAAAGAACTGTGTCAAATCTTCTTGGTGGCTGCGAAAGACAGAAATGTTCATACCTGGTGACAGCAGACCCCATCCTTGCAGTCTTGAACCCAGTAATTCTGCTTTTGCCTTTGACAAACCCAAGTCCCTGACCAGGTCATTTACTTCAGATTGAGTTATCAAATGAGGCTCACTCAACGTAAATGGTTCAAAATCTGGATCAGTGTCATTTTCCATTCCTGGCTCGTGCATCATGGCATCTTCGTCTGCCTCCTCTAGGCTCCATGTCTCTGGTGGCTTTGGTACTGGAAGACAGTTGTCATGGGGCACAGGTCCCAGGGCTGAAGGGAAATTGGGGTATTCAGCGGATTTCTTGTTTTTAGCAGAGAACCCAGACACATTGGTCAGACACAAGTAACAGTCTGTCACATGATCCTTCTGCCCTCTCCATATCATCGGGACAGCAAATGGCATTGACTTCTGACTCCCTCTGAGCCAAGCTCTAAAATCAACAGCGCATGTTGAACAACAAATGTGAGGAGCCCAGGCTTTGTCCTGATCACCAATTCTACAGCCAAAGTAGAGCTCATACACTTTCTTAATACGTGCAGTCATGCTCCGTCTTTGAGGTTTAAGCGTATATTTGCTACAAATGTAACAGAACATATCACGGCTGTTGTGACATTGGTGAGACATTTTGCTATCACGAATCCTCCTGAAAATACAATCGCTTTATTACTGTGAGTACACACAATATGCTATGCACGTAGAGCATGCGCATCAACATGAATGCAAACTGATATAAGTGTAATGCATAGAACGGTGTGTGCTAAATGCTTTTATAGCCTTTCTAAAACCTGTCCTGCCAGCATCCGCCCTGCCTAAGCCTTAGCATTCCCACTGCATGTTGTGTGGCCTGCACTAGGCACAGTGTCACTGCATGCCCAGGCATGCTTGGACACAAGATAGAAAACTTTTCAGCTTACATTGTGGGCAACATTTTAATAGACTTAAATTATGAATTGAAATAACAAATATAGGCCATTTAAAAAAAAACGGTATGTGATAGGGAAATTTAATGGTGATTTTCGTAATCAGCAGCCCATAAAATCCATAAAATACACCCAAAAGTATTCAGGAAGCAAAGTCTTTGTTGTCCATTGTTATGTGCCCAAAATTTTCACTGACCTCAGTGGGTTTGGGATGTACAAGGAATATGGGGTAAAATCTGTAATCTGTAATTGTCACTTGAACTTTTTCAAAATAAAATACTAAAAAATTTGTTTCAAAACAGGATCTTCTTTTGAGATTTATTGGATCCTGTCATCTCACTGGACCATCTGACAGTGAGAACAATTTGAGGTAATCCTCAAAGCAGAAGCATATGCTTTTTTGTCTCTTTCCTCAAAAGACATGCACAGTAGGATATGTGAAATGTCAGCAATAATTGCACACAACTGCATAACCTCTTAGTAACAGTAATTTCCTGTGTGAAACAGAATTTTTGTTATGAAGTTTTAAACATTTGTTTGAAGGCTGCTTATTATAGAATAATCTGAGTATTTTTTTAAATGTGCTGTTTCCAGGATATTAAAGACAGATGTGTGAATATGAAAAATGAATTGAACCGAAATCTATGAAAAGCTAATAAGCATTAGTTGAAACCGGCTTTTGTTTTAAAGGATTTGTAGAAGTAATGCATTTTAAGACAGCAATTAAAGTAAGAGGATAGATTTTCTCTACTCATAATGTTTTGGAATTTGATTTTCAAGGAAAGAAAAGAACTAGATCCTCAGATGGTGTAAATTGGCATAGAAGTCACTGGATCTACACCAGTTTATACCAGCTGAGTATCTAGCATGAAAGTGTTCTTTGGGACTAAGCAATAGCAGGAAAAGTGAATAGCAGGATAGAAGGGAGAGAGAAATGAGGGGAAAAGGGGGTGGGGAGGAGAGAAGGAAATTACCAATATTCTTGTTTGAGGCAATAATATTAAAAGACTAGGACTTTTACAGAAGAAAAGAGTTGGATTTTTCTACGTTCATTAACTGATATAATTTTTATCTTCTAGGAAAACTGGATGTTTTGAGCTGATCTGGTGAAAATGGGACATAAAGAATTTCACATCTGAAGCACCTACACACTTTTCTCAAATGGAAGAATTTTAAACAGGAGCAATTAACATCTAGAAGTGGCAGCCTTTTTTCTTTGTGTATCCTGGGGTGAGGAGGAAATGAATTTCACAAACTGCACAACAGAAGCCAACGTGGCTGTCAAACCAAAAACAGTCACTGAAAAGATGCTTATTACTCTAACCTTGGCCATAATCACAACCTTGACTATGCTGCTGAACTCTGCTGTAATTACAGCAATTGGCACAACTAAGAAACTACACCAGCCTGCAAATTACTTAATATGTTCACTAGCTGTGACAGATCTGCTTGTTGCTATTTTAGTCATGCCCTTGAGTATTACATACATAGTGATGGATACATGGACTCTGGGATATTTCATCTGTGAGATATGGCTTAGCGTTGACATGACCTGTTGCACATGTTCAATTCTTCATCTTTGTGTCATTGCACTGGATAGGTACTGGGCAATCACAGATGCTATTGAATATGCCAGGAAAAGAACTGCAAAAAGGGCTGGGTTTATGGTAATCACTGTATGGACTATATCCATTTTCATTTCAATGCCACCTTTGTTTTGGAGAAATCACCACAGCATCAGTATTCCCAGCGAGTGTCGTATTCAACATGATCACGTTATCTACACGATTTACTCCACTTTTGGGGCCTTTTATATCCCCTTGACTCTAATACTCATCCTCTACTACAGAATTTACCATGCTGCCAAGAGCCTCTACCAAAAACGCGGTTCAAGCCGACACCTAAGCAACAAGAGCACCGACAGTCAAAATTCTTTTGCTAGTTGTAAGCTCACGCAGACATTCTGCGTGTCAGACTTCTCTACATCTGACCCAACCATGGAATTTGATAAAATAAATGTGTCAGTGAGAATTCCTCCTTTCGATAATGACTTGGAGCTGGCCGGTGACCGTCAGCAGATTTCCAGCACTCGGGAACGAAAGGCTGCTCGCATCCTGGGACTGATCTTAGGTGCTTTCATTTTGTCTTGGTTGCCATTTTTCATTAAGGAGCTTATTGTGGGCCTTAGCGCTTGCACTGTGTCTGCAGAAGTAGCTGACTTTTTGACATGGCTTGGCTATGTCAACTCCCTTATTAACCCTCTGCTGTACACTAGTTTTAATGAAGATTTTAAGCTAGCCTTTAAAAAGTTTATTAGGTGTTGGGAAAATTCTTAAACGCACCTAAAGGTAGATATGATGTCACTCCCTAGCCTTAAGAATGAGCAAAATGAGCTGCATTTAGCAACATTTTGCTTGGTAAAGGGGATTCTTGTTTTTGTCTTTCTGCTTGACTTCTCTTTGGCCTGTAATTTGTTTTGCTGTTTTCTACCTCTCGTGTTATTATGGTACATAGTTGCAAATAAATTTTATTATATTGAAGCACAGAATTCTTGAGAAAATAAACTAAAAAACCCAATTATCCATTCATTTTTATATCTGATTTAAGCAACAATTTTAAAATATACATATTTTTATTTTTCCCTTTATAAAACAAATGTCTAATTTAACTTGCACTATGACATGGAAGTTTTTAATATATATCCATGTAAGTATTTATCTGGTAAAAAATAAACTCAGCTTTTGATCATTTCATGTAATCAGTGCAAACTGAGCTGTAAACCTGTAATGTGGCATTCAGAGAAAACTACCATTCATTTAGAAGAAACATAACCTTGATTTTCAGCTTTGTTTATTCCCAAATAAACCTGCTCAGAACACATTCTGCTCTCTTTACACTACTGTTAATCTAGAGTAAATCCAGATAACAGAGCAATACTTGCTCATTCTTTCTAAAAAGGGAGCCTGGCATATACTCCATGATATGTGTGTAAGTAGCTTTAGCATTAGAGAAATACAGTAGCATGATCTAATTTTAGTTTTGATCCCATTCTTTATATCAAAAGCACAACGTGGATATCAATTTTATTTGCATAGTAATGGAGAAAACAAGACTAGCCAGTGTCACAGTTGTGAGGCTAGCTGCACCTCTGTTCCCTTTCTGGTCTGTCTGAGTGCATCCCCTCAGGTGTCAGGCCTCCTGCCTTCACATAGCCTGGGGGGGAATTTTGCAATTCTCCACTCTTACACAGGTACTGGAGTCGAGGGCCCAGTCTATCAACTGTCCCTGAGTTCAGTGATCAGACAGCCTTCTTAAAAACAGACATTGTTCAACAGTAAGAACAAACTTTTAGAGAACAGGATTTTAAAACAATCTTACCTAAAGGCTCACCATCCCCCAATGGTAATATAGGCAGGCCTAACCTCTTCACACACCCACACTGGGTCCCTATGTCTCAGTCTATTTCCCCCAAATGGTTATTAACCCTCTTTTGAGAGGGTTCCTTTGTCCCACCAGATTTCTTTTGGTTGAACTAGCACAGATAGCAATTTGTAGGCTGGCTGAAAAGGAGGCAAGATTTTCAAAACTAACAGTCCTGGCATTGTCCCTTAACAACTCTGAAGTGTTTGCTGAAATCTTGAGAGATTCTTGCTTTCTATTTTTCCAGACAGATTCTTGTTGCGGTAAGCCAATAATCAATCATATCTAACTCTTATAGAAAATACCTCAGGAACCAGGCTGACATACGTTGTTAATACATTACTGGAAAGTTCTACACAGCAAGTATTAAGGAGAGTGAAATTGTTGTGATAGAAATAACACTGGCTGCTAAAAAATGTTTTAGAAACTTTACAATATGATGCTCTTTATCTAGAGCTCAAAGAACTGTAAATTACGTGAAATACTTTCTTCAAGAGGGAATGGAGAAATGTCACCTTTAGTTCTGAGGGGAAGCAGCTGTTAGGAAAGATGGAGTGTTGGGTTCTCCATAAGTTGACTGAATTATTATTATTATTTGTATCCCATCGCCTAGAATCATGGATCAGGACACACTGTGCTATGTACAACACAGATAAATAAGACAGTCCCTGCCCGAAAGAGCTGACCGTCTAAATCTAGGATACGAGACAGATGGATACAGACAGACATCGCAGTACAAGGACACAATGAAACAATAGTGTCTACTGGACAAGACAGACACAGAGTGGGGGAAAGGATCGAACACATCAGCAGAGTGAACAATGAGAGAGAAGGTGGCAAATGGCATTTTAGTTCCACACTTATTATTGAGGGTGGGGGATTTACTTAGAAGGGGATCAGATAAATGGGGGGGAAGAAGGGAGAAAGGGGGTATGAAAGACTGGGCAATGGAGGAGAGTAGAAGGGGCAGGTGTGGAGTGAAGCTCAGGTAAAGAGACCGTGAGAAGCAAGAGGTAGGGCTAGAGCGAACAGTCCATCAACACAGGGCAGAGGAAGCCAGAATATTCCACAGTTTTGACTGGGGAGGGTCCAGAGGTCCTGATTTGGCTGCTTCTGCTCATGCCTTTCTGCAGCTCTCAAAGTCTGACCCAAGCTTATCACAGTAGCAGGGCATGCTGAAAGATTGCTATGCCTGCAGCCACCGTTGCAGCTGCTGCCACAAACTGCTCTTGCGTCCCATACTGCTAAAATCAGTCCTGCTCACTGACGATTTCCTTTTTTCTAGAGGAAAAATCCACAGATCCATTACAGTTTTCCCTCCTGCAGTTTAGTGGAAGCAGAAACTGGACCTATTAATCAAGACAGGCTGGGCATGGCCACACCCTTGAAGACTGTCAGTTCAAGAGATTTCCAAAGCAGCTTCACAAAGCTATAGCTACTAGCAAGAAAAACAAGAATCAGTGTAAAGCATTGGTAATACTTACATAAACTACTGCACAGCAACTTCAATTTTTTTTTCAGATAGAGGAATTTGAATTCAGTTTGAATCCCGAACAGAATTAACTGATGATGAGCAGGATCGGCATAAATATCTCCCTCAAGCTAGCACATAGGTTAGGAGAGTTAGATCTACAGACTCTTACTAGAAGAAAAGACATTTTTTGTGAGTACGGTACATTTTCCTATTCTTCTGCATAGGACAAAATCCACAGTTCTGTTAGAGAGGGATGTCCAAAAGCAGTGTGTAACCAGGGATGGAAAAGTAAACAGCCAATACCATAACTCTGTACAGTCTGACAAAGTCCAGACAAAATATGTATGTCGCTCCTGTGCCATGATGACATGCAGAACATGATAAATGTTGCATCTCAGGAGGTCTGCATGTCCAGTTTGCAGAACTAAGTGCGAATGAGGAAGGAGAACCATGTGGCTGCTTTGCATCTATCCTCAGGATGCGCATATGATCTTTCTTCCCGTAAGGCCACCATATCCCTGAGAGAGTGAGGATGGATGTTTGACTGGATCCATCAATGGAGAAGGAAGGCTTTTGGATTCATAAGCCTTTGGAATGCATAAATTTAACCATTTCAAAACTGAGGCCTTGGATGCCTTCTTACCCTTTGACAATAGATGGTAGAGAACAAACAAAGCCAGGAAATTTCCTGAAATGTATTGTACAGAGTGTGTATATCTTTAGGACTCTCCTGACATGGAGGGTATGCCAGAGCTTCTCCTTCAGGTGCTTCATATGTGAGCAAAGAAGAGGAAAGTGCAGCTTCTTGTGCCCTATGAAAAATGGATTTTACTTAGGAATGAATGCTGCATTAGTCCTTAGCATAACTTCGCCTTTGTGGAAAATTCAGTATTGGTGATCTATTGATAAGGTCCTGAGCTCTGAAACCCATCTCACCGAAATGGTAGCTATCAGGAGTGCTACCTTTAAAGAAATAAAATAGCGACTTGAGATATGGTTCAAATAGGGGCTCAGTCAAAGCATTAAGGACAAGGTTAAGATTCCATGAGGACAGTCTCCTGAATGGAATCATGTTATAAGGTGGAGCAATCCTATGCATGGGTGTGATGAAATCCAGCATCTGCCTGCTATTTTTAAGACACTGGAAACAGCTGCTACTTGGAACTGTAGAATCTCGAGTTTTAAATTTAATTTAATTTAATTTGAAACCACAAGGAAGGAATTTCAAGATGTGTTTTACTTATGTTTTGGCTGGCTGCACACTCTGACTTCTATACCCTTCCCTAAACCTAGCCCGTATCCTATGCATACACTGTTAATTGAAATATTTCTGAAGACTAAGCTCATCTAAGTTAGTTGGTGCATCTTAAGTAACACAGCTAGATTCACACAGCTAGGGAACTGAGGCACAGAACTGATCCTTATTAGTGAAGATCCTTCCTGTGTGGGAGAAAGAGTGGAGGGGCTGGCTGTCATCTATGTTATTGTCAAAACCGCTGGGCTCCAGGCCAGGGGAACCAACATGGAGACACCAGAGTAACATCTGCGTTCTCTTTCCTTTCCTGAATCACTTTAGAGATTGTAGGGAACAGAAGACATGCATATAGCAATCTTCTGAGCTATGGGTGCAAGACCACATCTGTGATTACAGCTTCCTGAGTCCCTTCATCACGAATAGAACCTTGGAACCCTTATATTGTGCAGAGAAGCAAAGAGCTCATTGCTAGTCCACCGAAGCTTCCAATAATCTGATCCAATACTGTACCTTGCGGTGCAGACAATGTTACCTATCACTTGTCTGCTCAGCAAGCCTGCTTGGACATCCAGCTTCCCTTTTATAGGCAAGGCTCACAGGGACAATAGGTTCTTCTCCACCCATAAGCAGAGAGGAGTTGAGTTCCCTCATGAAATGGCCAGGATCTTCCCTGTTTGCTGATAAAAACCACTGCCAAGGCATTGTTGGCCATAGCTAGCACAGCCTGGCTGACAAGGTTGGGAGCCAAGGCCATTAAGGCATATCTGACTGTTCTGAGCTTGAAACAATCAATACTCTTCTGGAACTCTTCTTGTGCTGTATGGACTTGGTCCCCTTGAGGCTGGCGCTGGTTGTCACCATAATTCTCTTTGATTCCGAAAATTCTGTAGCCACCAAAGGAAGAGTCTTGAAAACTTTTTGGCACTGACAGCAGGAAGTAGACAACTGTTCCTGGGCTTGACTCCCTCCTGGCAGGGCACCAATCACATGCCTCTGTGCCAAGAGGGGCACTATATCCACTGTTTGTCCCTAGGACTCACACATCAAAGAATGCAGATGGGTTCCAGAAGTGCCCCTTTGACAGAGGCTCATGCCTTGGCCATCGTGGCCTCCTCACCTGGTACTTCCCACTTTAGAGCTGCACTAGCTGACTGAAGGGTCCCAAGTGGGCTGAGGTTGTGGGCAGCTTACACAGCCATGCCCCTCCAGGTAGACTTTTTACTTGAGGGGACCTCTCCAACAGTGGAGCAAAGATAGCCTATTGTTTTCAATTCCACACACACCTGTGCCTCTCTCTGCCACAAGAAGGAGAGGGGAAAGGGACTCAAGTGGCTGAGCTGGGGAGAGGAGTGTCAACAGGAAAGAACCTAGAGCATCACATAAGTGACTAGCCACTGCTGACACCAGGATGTGAAGAGTTACTTCTCATGCAACAGTAATTTCTTGATTTACAGCATGAAGTGGCCTGTACTGATACTTGTCTAGATAAAGAAGTAGTGCTAAAAGATGGAAAATATGCTAATCACTCTTTGCAGCAACTATTGTAGGTGTGCAGAAGGGTTCAGAAATGTATACAAAAGCAGTAAAATTCAAGAGCTGCACAATATTCATTTTGTTTCATAGCACCCTCTTCCATTCAGCAACTTCCTGCAACTACCACTCAAACTACCAATTAGGGTTAGGTTTAAGATTTTATTAAATTTTAATACTCATAATTGACAGTAAAAACAGAAGGAAACATAACTCACACATTTTCCTGTTAAATAATGACAACAGTGATTGCCAGCTGATTAGAGATTTCCTAATTAAGTCATCAGCTAAACATGGAGTTACATTTTCTAACAAATGATAAAGACACCACATTGATGAAGACATCCTGAACATTTTCACCACATACAAACCAAAATTGAAAATAGTTCAAAGGACAGTTTATTTATAACAGTTAAACTAAGCACTTAACTTGATTGGAAACTACTTGATGCAAATAAAAATATTCATTAATATGACACCACTGTTTGGTAACTTCATTTTACTGGTTTCAATCTCTGTTGAATTATAAAAAGGTGGAGGACAATTGAGAAGTTTTTGCTTCGTGACCTCTGCAACCATTGCCTCAGGTACCTTCCTCCAGTTTCATCCTGATGCTCTCCAGTCAGGCTTCCAGCCTCTCTACACCACTGAAACTGCTCTCATCAAGGTCTCTAAAGACCCCTTCATCAGCAAATCCCTGAGCCCCCACTCTATCTTCATCCTCCCTGACCGCTCTGCAACTTTTCACACTGTTGATCACATCCATCTTCTGTGAAAATCTTGTCCTTTTGTTTTCATTATATTGTCCTTGGCTGGTTCTCTTCCTAACTCTCATATGATTCCTTCTGCATCTATTTTGTTGGATCCTCTCCCATTTGTTGTTTCTACTCTCTGAGGAGATCACACAGAGATCTGTCCTGGCCCCTTCCTTTTCTTTGTGTGATCTCTACTTACAGGGCTTCAACCACCAACTTTACACCACCAACTCACAAATCTACCTTTCCACTCCTGGCCCTTTCTAACCAGTCCCATTTCTCAACCCACATCTCTCACATCTCCTCCTGGATGTCTCTCTGCCAACCCAAATGTAACATGAGCCAAACAATGCCTGATTTTTCCTCTCAAGCCTTTCCCACTGCCCCTAGTGTCTTCCACTGTTAACACTATTACAGTGATCCATGTCATTCAGGTCTGATCAGGTATACAGAAAAAAAACAAAAAAACAAATTAATTCTGAACTCAAAATACCCACCTGTGCATTAAATTCCATAACAAACAATAGTCCTCTTGACATTAGGCCACTGACTGGGACAGAGTTCTGGCTTCATCCAAAACTAACCCCAGCCTAGTGGAAGCAGCCAGCCCTATTTATTTGGCCTGCTGGACTCAGATTGGCCTATGCTTGCTCCCAGCCCTTCTAGGCACAGAGGGGCCAACTCTCACTATTCTTCTTATAGCTCATTATGGAAGGCCTCTCTCTGCTCTTCCCTTCCAGCAGGACACATTTTTATGGAGGGGTGCACCAAGACGGCAGAGTCTCTGGCAAGGCCAGCAAACACCTGGTACACCCTATCACACAATAGTGTTCTGAGTAGGCTACAGAACATGAGGATTATCATGCTGATCTTCAAGGAGACAGAGAGACTATGATGAGCCTTGACCTTTAAGAGACAGTTTAAAATAAAATCCCTGCCCGAAAACGCTTGCAGTATAAATGACTAATTTTTAAAATTTCATTGCCCATCCCCTGAGCCTCCCAGCCCCATAGCACTATTTTTCCACCTACAGACAGCCTTTTTCCTGGAAATGTAACCAGGAGTGAAGCGAACTCCTGTCAGAATCACTAGGTTCATTTTGACACTAGATATTAAGAGAACAAGTATTTTCAGTCATTCTATTTATTGCTTTTACAGACCATTCCATTTTGACTGTATTTAGTTTCCATGATCAGAAAGTAAACAGTACTGCTGTGTTGGGTGGAAATACAATCTTCCAGTACAAACAGAGAGATTACTTGTGTGCTTTGTGTAGTCTGTTTAATCACTTCAAACGTCAATGTCAGATATTCTGTTTTAGTTCACATTTTACACATCTAAATGATCTGTAGGAAGAATTATCTTAAATTGCTTTATTGTTTTAGTGGACATGGTAAATATAGTGCTATCTTTTATTGGACTAGTCAATAATTTACAAGCATGTATTACATAAGAATCCAGATGAAAACAATATTCCCTTTGTAATTACTATCTGTTCTACTTCTGAGGCCCACTCATTTAAAAAAAAAATTATTGAGTTGGTTAAATGCTAGTTCATCAGCTGGAAAGTTATAATTTAAGGTGCCTATATATTACCCTAAAGACTCATATGTGACACTGACATCTACATTTTTACACCACAGGAGCTTTTTCACTTTGTTGTAAACTAAATTAGTGTCTGATGTGTTAAAAATAGTCCTTACCCCTACAATCTAATACTGCACTTGCAAAACTTATTTCAAGGGGAATTAGGAATGAGATCTCCAATCATATCAGCAAGCTTTTAGGGACAAGTCAGTAAGATTTAACATAATTAAACCTGGGTCCTAGCCCAATTATTTAATTCAACATGGACCACTGCTTAGTCAATGTGGGTCTGATCCAATGCCCATTGAAGTGAATAGAAAGGATCCCACTGACTTCAGTGAGCACCACCAAGAAATTGTAAGCATAGTTGCCTCCCAATTATGCCATCTCACATCCTCTCTTTTTCATGGGCCAGATCTTCAGATAACATAACTGCCTGGAATCAATGGATTTACACCAGTGAACGATCTTGCCATGTGTTTGTTGGCGTTTACTTTATGTGTTCATCTTCATTTCTACAACTATTACTCTGAGTAAAAATATAACTACCATCTCATTGAAAACATGTACTGGATGACAATATGAACCCCTATTTTTATGATCTGAAGAAATTCTTTAATTTTCTATTCTATTCTTCTATTAATCACTAATTACACTACTCTCAGATTCTTTGATATCATCTTCTTCTTGGATTTGCATACATTCCTAATTTTTAGGAGGAATAAATCATTATTAATCATTTGTATTACAGTAGCATCTAGGAGCCCTAATGAAGGACTGGGACCCCATTGTGCTAAGCTATTACATGCTAGCTCAGCCCTGCCTTCTTCTCGTAGCTATAGGGTTACACCTCATAGCTTAATTTCAGGTGGTGGAGTTGCCGGTTACGCTCCTGTTTGTGAACCCAAACTGTTGCACTGTCTGTCTGTGAATATCATGTAGTTTTCTGAAAAATGACACTCTATTTCAGTGGTAGGTAAAGTGATATACATGTACTGTCTATGATTTGTAAAAGGCTTTGCAGTCCTTTAGAATGAAAGGTATAAGAAATCATTAACAGTGGATCACCATGACCCCATACCACTTAAAGGCTCACTCTCTGGTACTTCTATAAACAGAAACTACAGCTCCTCTTCTGCCACCTTCTAAGACCTTAGATATCTCCTGACCAGTTAATCCTGACTGGTCTCTTTTCTTTCCCCAAGGGGATATTCTTTCACCTCCCAAGATATTCAATGAACTTGACTGCAGGGGGAGAGATGAGAGACTCTCAAACTCAAACCTAGTTTTAAATCTTTTGGATTTTTTCCATATGTGCATTTTGATCTCCCACCATCATAAAACAAACAAACCAACATACATACAACAAAAATAACAAGCAAACATAGTTGCTGTGGTCTTATAATAGGGCAGGTAATTGTAACACCTTTTGTGTTTTGTCCCTCTCTGATCACCAGCATCATGCTGAAGAGAAAATGTTAACACATGGAACACTACATCACATTTTGGTGAGCAATTTGTCATGCGGAAAGTTACTTCAGTTAGGTACAGGCTCCCATGCTCTTGGGCTACTCAAATCTTCTCCAGTACTGCATTTTAGGACTATAGATGGACATTTTTGGACGAGATAAGTAAAAAAAATGACTATGTTCTTTCAACTATGCTTTATAAACCACATTTCTTTCCTCAATTCAGAAATAAAATCTACCTTTAGAAGAGGGAGGAGAGAGCCCTTTGTAAACCTTTGTTTTATACTTTAAGATGACAGTTTAAGTTGGAATGGCACAACTGCCAGCCATCAGTTTTAAAAAGAGCACAGAGAAATTCATCCAAGATATCACAGGATACAAGTCCTAATTACTGGCAATAAACAGAGGTGACCTTTCCATGAGTCTAACAGAAGTTATTGTTTCCTTCCAAGACTATCCACTATAAGTTGCTCAGAGCAATAAAATGTTCCAGGCAACTGACTCTCTCTTTTGTGATAGAACCAAAAATAATATCTCACTCCTTTATAACAGAAGAAACCTGACAAGCTACTGGGGTGCATGGATAAGCCCAGACAGGCTTATTTTTCTGCTATATTACAAATCAGCCTGACACACTCCATTTGAGAGTTTTGCCCTTTAGATTCAAGTTTATTGGCCTCTGTTATGGCTTTCCTTTTACTTACATACATTTTAATGCTATTTATCATTTTGCTGTTGCTACACCTATATTTGAGGGATACAATAGCTATTGCTTCTCTTATTTTGAGGAACAAGGAAGTACTCTTTTTTCTTTTTGTCTCAGATGTCAGAATTCCTTTTTTGTGACTAACCATTTAATCTGAAATAGCCAGGAAAAATATCCTTCATATAAATATGGATTTAGCTGCAGACATTTACCTAGGATTGCAGAAGTGGTTGCCAGGCCTGGATGACTCTGTCTGGTACTTATATACAAATCACAGCTCACAATCTTTTGATTATGCCACAGCAGTGGTCCTACCCTGTGATAAAGAAAGTTGTATCCGTACCAGCTGTGTTATCAATACTGATTGATAAGAGATTGTGCACTGCCCTACAATTTAGAAGACTGGCATATTATCCACTTTCTTCCTTTTCAAAACAGCTTGTAAACAACTAGCCAAGTATGTTAGTGTAGCATGACCTGACCCCACAGCTGTCTATCCACAGCCAAAGCAATAGCAAGTTTCCCGTTATTTTGTAGTTAAAAAATAAAATGTAGGTGTAATTTATTCTTTCAAAAACACTAACTCCTTCTTCCCTCGGATCTGAATTCTCCTGCTTGTTTTCTACAGGGTCTCACATCCAATAAAGCATCTCTCCCCATCTTCCTTAGGTACTTATACGGCTCCCATTACTGTATTACCTGAGCACCTCACAACCTTTAATGCATTCATCCTTACAACACACTTGTGAGGTAGGGAAGTGCCATTATTCCCATTTGTCAGAGGAGGAATTGAGGAACAGAGAGACTAGGGTCACACAGGAAGTCTGGGGCAGAGCAAGAAACTGAACTCAGGTCAGCCTCTGATCCCTTGGGGTATCTTTCTGCTTTCTATTGTAAACATCCATCCTCAGTCTTTAGCCTTTGCCCCAGGAAATTCCCACCTTGGGCTTCACCATAGAGAAGTGAAGCTAGGAGCCAGACATTGACATATGAGCACTGCAGCTAGCTGTCTCCTGTCCACTGGCACTGCTACTCCTGTACCATAGTCAGACAGACTAGGAAAGAGACACTGGAGGAGTCAGTAGAGTACGAAGAGGGTGCTTCCAGCTGTAGAGAAGAGGCAGTGGCAATGAACCCTGGTCAAAGAAAGCAAGAGACCCAGGATTCTAATACAACGCCATCTCTGCATGGGGGCAGGTGTCGAGCTCCTCTTAGTAGTAGTATTTTAACAATGGCTCTCCATGAACCCCCATGCTGTTCTCCAGCCATCGCAGCATGGGAGAGTTCCTCATTTAACTCCTACTCCTCAGGCAGGTAAACCCTCACATATCAATGGGACAATAGTAAAATCTCATTGTAAAATGCCTCTGCTATAACCTCTTACATTCAGAGCTCATCTCAGGTCTCCCCATTTCCTAAACCAGGACAATAAATCCTGCTCCGCCGAGAGAAATATAACAGAATGGGAGACGCAGACTGGTTTTTGAAATGAAAGTATGTGAAATTCTCTCCTCCCATTGATTGTGTTTGGAAACCAGCCATTATACAAACACCATCACCAGTTTGTTCAGACTAGAGGGTTTATTGACAATACATAAAAGTATGTTAAAGCTACTGAGAGTAAACACAGGCCATACATGGTAAATCAAAGCAAACAACAGCAGTGCCAGCTGATATTCAGCGTTCAGTCAATTACAAGGTTGCACTGACAACAATTAAGAAAGAATCAATAACACCTACTAGAAATTATTCATAACCATTAGTCCCAGTGTGCAACAGCTGGGGCTTGATGGTGTGATTTGCTAAGGGGTTTCACATCAGTGACCAAGATTCATGACAACAGCTGTTGCCAAGGACTTATGGATCAGTCATCCAAAAAAAGAAAGCAGTCATGTGAGAACTAATCCTCAGCCTAGTGGCCAGTTTCAGTAATTGGACTAGGCTCTGGGGAAGAAGAAGGAAGGAATTCTCACTACCAGGCAATTGAGTGGCAACAGAGCCACTCCACAGTTGTTATCGCAGCCCTGAAGTGCAGTTGACCGCAGGGCTCAGTGGGGGCCTCCTCCGCTGCATGGGAAGGATTGTTATGACAGTAAAGTATATGCAGCAATAGATCCACCAAGCCCGTTCCTGGTCTGCAACATGTATGCTAGGGCATACAGAACCCACTATGGGATTGTGCATTGCTCCAGGGATGCGCATTCCCTGTGTAAGCAACAAATCCTTGCCACCAAGATTTGTAGTGAAGCTGTGACACACAGGAGTGCTGACAAGTCTTTATTTCCAGACTGCAGTCACCTGACATGGGTCAGCATTACAAAAAATTAGTACACCTGGCACCTGGTAGGGGACAGTATGGATTGCCTCCAGTGGCTCCTTACATCTGCCCTTTTTTCCCCTCCCCCACTTTTTGTCAAAAGCAAGTGCAAATAAAACATGATGTAATTGACCTTGGTACTGACCAAGAACAACAATCGCAAACTAATAGAGACAGTTAACAAAGCCCACAATTGAAGGGATCTAGTCTGAAGGCCAGTCTTGGACCCCTGAACTCCCTTGATATATTATTCTTTGTGTACAGAAGTGCATAGCATCTGCAGCTGAGATCAGGGTCCCACTGCACTGGGCACTGTACATATAGACACACACATACACACACAGAGTAGGACACAGCCCTGCCGCAAATCTAAGTGGACAAGACAGAAAGTATCATTAAACACATTTTACAGATGGGAAACTAAGACACAGATTAAAAGACTTGCTCAACATCACACATGGAGTGTGTGTCAGATCTCAGCAGGGACCCCAAACTTCCTGCACCCCACTGCACTGCCTTAACCCAAAGAAGAGCCCGTCTCTCATAGGAGAGGATGTTTTGGCCCATTACCGGATATCTGACAATAACTGCTCTCTCAGAACCTCAAGAGCTTTCTAATAGCATATCCACTTCTTCTTTTCAACACAGTTGCTTCTGCAGTGGCTTGCTCAACCACCAGGGACACTCTGCCTCCTGGAGCCTGTGTTTGCTGCTTCATGTTTTTTCTATTATCAGTGACTGCGTGGGCCTGTGTCACCTCTCTCAACCTAAGGAGACTTTCCGCAGCATTCTGGATCTTCTTGAAAAACAGAGAGCCGCTGTCCTCCTTTATTTTGTTTAGATGTCTTCTGTGCTTCATGAAGGAATTACAGCTGTGCATAGTTATGACAAATGACTTTGGGGTGGAAGAGATAGCTGCTGTCTTCACAGGTTGCCAGACACTTTGTCAAACAGTCACTACCACTGAAAAGTGGGAGAGAATATTATCTTTCAAGCATTTTTAACACAGTAACTACATCAGAGTTTATTGTCTTTAGCTCAAGAAGATCTGCTGTTTTCTGCTTAAAATCGAACAACTTAGCCCTATGTGGTATTAAAAATCACTCAAAGAAATCTTTTTAAATTACCTTTTTTTAAAAAAAGTGCAGCTGTTATTTCACATTCCAACAGCCCTTTAAAAATATGCATCCACTTGTGTACATAACTAAGGGTTTCTTCACTTACAAAATAAGTGGATATGCCACTGTCCATTTTGCTCACACACATTTTAATATTTGAGAATAGATCCAAAGCCTACTGAACTCAATGGTAGACATTCTGTTGACTGACCGGCTGTGGTTCAAGCCCTTGATGCACAAATGCATAACACCTAGCTCTTATATACTGATTTTCATCAGTGCAGCTCAAAGTGATTATGAAGGAGGTCACTATCATTACTCCCATTTTACAGATGGAGGAACTGAGGCACAGCCAGGTGAAATGACTTACACAGGGTCACCCCAGGCCAGTAACTAAGTTAGGAGTAGAACTCAGATCTCCTAAGTTCCAATCCAGTGTTCTCTACAGTAGGTCAGACTGGCTTCTTTTTTTACACTAGCAAAATATTATGGATATGTTTTTAGAGGCCCACTGAAAATATAACTTCTAGTTGTGCTTCACCAACTTTTTCAGTGTGCAGACCTTTTCAGAAACAAGATCCTGTTGAGGTTGCATTTCCCAATCCACCAGAAATCTCTAGTTGTTCTGGTGTTGGTCATAGACCACAGTTTCAGAAACACTAAGGGTAACAATGGACTTCCTTGGCTTGATAGTCAACAAGTAAATTAATACATACACAATCACAGCAAATTAAACTAAAAGCCATAACAAAAAACTAAGCCCTTGCCTAGAGTTGTGCAAAACGTTAAAAGTAGAACACACCCTTAGTCAGCATAGACTTGCATTTTACTGTTTGCTGCAAACTTCAGATGTTTTCTCAGGAATTTTATACTTTCAAGAAGTAATCTGAACATCCATGTCATTCTCAAATCAGCATTTTTGGGACTAGATTGTCATTCCTGGAAAACCAAACAAATCACAACAATGACTGATAACAGATCCATGTGCTGCATGCATATAGACATCAGAATCTTTTAAACCTGACATGCACTGTCAAGGATAGAATCAGCATCGTTAGCTCTAATATCACAAGTTTCTGTCATATGAGCTAAAGAGAAGTCTCTTCAAGTAACTATACTATTAAGACTTGTATCCTTTCTGGGCCAGTAACTAGCAAGACAATTTTCCATACACCTGAGCAGGGCTGTCATTCCATCCAGCATTAGACAACAATGAAGATACACGTACTTAGCAAGTACATCACAAATATCCACGAATGTGGCATGGTTAACAAACAGTTTGTTTGGCTCATCTCAAACCCTGACGGGCTTAAAATTTGGTTTCTGTTAATAATTAATAGAATTTTTCCTCTTGCAGCTGATACCTTGCACTTTTCTTGACACTAACCATAGTTCTGTTCAAAGAAATAGTCAGAGAACAGTCCTGTCACGCAACCTACTGAGTTGAAAAGAATAGCTGACAGGCCCATGCACATGTCAGCGTAATGGATTTTGGAGGCTGTGTATTAATATAGAAGATTCAGATATTCTTCCTTTACGCACCCCATTGTTTGCTCCTTGTTGTGCACAGGGATGGAATCCACAGCAAGCCATACACTTTCTTTCATCGTGTTGAAACCTGAAAAGTTTATTCCAAACTTAGTGACAGTTTGAAAGCTTTTTAAACAAGCCACAGTGCTTTTTAATTGGAGAGCAAGAGCCTATTCTGGATGTACAGTATCCGGTGAGAGAACTTGGACAGCAGAAGCATTTTTATCTTAACCAGCCAGAAGAGAAGCTAGCTGTGAATCGGATGACAAACATGCTTCAGATATTGATTGTGGAAGCATAACATTTGCTGGAATACTACTAGATATTGTAATACATGAGCCTATAAGGTCGATGGGTGAATTTTAAATTGTTCATTAAAGTTAAATCCAAAACAAGCCTGGCTTTTTAATGACCTTTTGGGCCAAATTAGGCAAAGTCATTAATGTCAATAGGGTTACACAAGAAATGAACTTGATCCATTATGTCTCCATTTGTGACAAATTATTTTGTACTTTAAATTTGCTAATCATTGAACACTGTACATTTTACATTCCTACTTGGCATTTTATTAATCACTCACGGCATATATTCTTTTAATAGACTTTCAAGTATATTGAACTGTGTAATCCCACAAATCATTTTTTTCTTAAAGATATCACAACAGTTTCATGATGCTTTTTATCCATATACACATTTTTAAAATAAGATGATTTACAGGCAAATCATCTCAAGTAGCTAGATTCATGAAAGAACAAAATCCAAATGCTTTCAGTTTTAAGACCTTTGAATATGCTAAAGCCCCTTGAAGCAGGTTTTTACCACTTCTTTTTTTCATTAGAGCCTATCATAGAGCTACCTTCTGCCTTACGTGACTCCAACTCTTTCCGTTAGAAAAGAAAATGAATGTTTCTCTTTGTGGAAGTTTCAGCAGATTTCACCTCTAAGTTACAGATCCATAATATATTTTAAGGCCAGAAGGAACAATTGTCAGAATCTTTAATCTTTATGATAAATCTTTTACCTTCCACCAACAGAAGTTGGTCCAAAAAAGATAGGACCTCACCTACCTTGTCTCTCTCATATCCTTGGACCAACTTGACTACACTAACACCACAAACAATTATGATAATCTTGTCTCATAACACAGGCCACAGAATTCAATTACCATTTGATGGTTTATGTGAAGTGCGATAGAAATCTCAGTCAAGTTCCAATTGGTCGAGATCACATAATATCACCCCCACAATTGGAATCCTATATGGGCAACCTCAAAAGCACTGGCTGGGCTCTGAGACAACAAAACTCTTGTATTTTTTCACACTGCACAAATTTCTTTGTATGAGAAGAAATATAACTATTTTGAGTCTGCAAGCAGTTTCTCTTTCAGAGTAATTTTGCTCAGTCACTCTAAAATAAATGATGGGAACAGAATGCTCACATCATTTAAATATTTATGTCCAACAACAGTGGGTTTATTTTTGTTCATCTTACTTACAATAAGGTTAATATAATATCTGGGGTGCTGTGAAGATTAATGTTTGTAAAGCACTTTGAAAATATTTAACAATAATGATTAGCACTTAAATCATGATTTATGGACATTAATTAATCAATCCTTGTGTTGCCGTTGGTAGGTAGGTTGGTGGATATTGTTATCCCCATTTTATTTATGGGAAAACTAAAAGACAGGGAGTCAGTGATTTATCCAAGATTACACAGAGGCAGAGGCAGGATTAGGATGCAGAAATTCCTTGTTCCTAGCTCTATGTTCATCAGTTCAGTAGATTACACTGCTTCCTAAATATAATTATACTATGACTAGAGAGCAATATTCATACTTAGGCACACAGAAAAAAAAACTTTAAGCAGCAAAAATATATATAACTGAGTCACAGAAAGCTTAAATGACTAGTAGGTCACACAAGCAGTGTCCATCAGGGCTGCAGATCAAACACAGATCTCCTGACATCCAATCCTGAACTACCTAGAAGTTAGGAGACATGGATGGAGTTGTATCAAAAGCATCTCCTAATCCTTGACCCTCCAAAAGATTCTACAAAAGCAGGCCCGTGCTCCTGCACAGAGTCTCATTGAAGTCAATGGGACTCCGCATTGGAGTCATATCTCATGTTTGCATTTCCTTCTGCAGGATGAGAACCTAGAGTAATGTGCAGAAGACTATGTGACATCCTTGAAAAAATACTGTAGGAGCAGGAAAAGAAAAGGGAGGGAAGGGGAATAAATCAAAGACTGTATCATGCAATTTTCATTGCAGTATATTGCACCATAATAATAATGGAAGATAAATTACTCTAAAGCTGACAGTCTCAATCCTCTGCTGAGTACCTTTCCAACTCCCTATATTCTCAGAAACATTCTTAAGGAGAAATAACCTCCTCAAACTCTCAAACTCTGACAAATTACAATCCAAGAGCCAATTTTCTAGTTAGGTGTTTTAAAACAAAGTATTTGAAAAACATTCCCAGAGTAAACATATTGTGATGTGTAAAAAAAATGTCATCTAGAAAGGATTCTCTTTCCACCTAGTACTTGCCACTGCCTTTCCCTCCATCACACACAAATATCTCCTGACTCTCATTTCTTCAACATATTACAGTGCGGACCAGTAAGCTTAAGGACAGAGTGGCTCCCCGTGGGAATAAAGAAAAGTGAGAATAAACTGCCTGTGACTAAACAAAGAACAGTTCAGTTGCTGGTGTAACTGCTGTGTCTGCCAGCAGGTTCCTACACTACACACAGACCACATTAACTTATATATTCGTTATTAATCATAGAATCATAGAAGTGTAGGACTGGAAGGGACCTCAGAGGTCTTCTAGTCCAGTCCCCTGATGGCAGCCATCTAATGTCAGTTATCATAAAGATTATTCTAATTGTTCCTTCTGGTCTTAAAATATATGAATTTAAGGATCTGTAACCCAGAGATGAAATCTGCTGAAACATGCACAAAAAGAAATATTGAATTTCTTGTCCTATAGGAAAGAGATGGAGTCACATAAGGTAGCTCTGGGATAGGCACTAATGAAAAGGATAAGTGGTAAACCTGCTTGAAGGGGCTTTAGCAGCTTCAAAGGTCTTAAAACTGTGGAAGCATTTGGGTTTTAAAAAGAGGGGGGGTTACGTCCTTTAATGCCCCCCTGCTCACTCCTGACCATCAACTACCTACCGTCTACGGCTCGGACTCTAGCCTGACTCTTGGCATCCCACTCTGGCTCCAATCCTCACCTTTGATTCCTGGTTCTGACTCTGGCTCTACCGTTGGCTCTGGTATCAGGCAACCAACTATTTCTGACCCCGCCGCTGTCCCCTGACCAAGACACCTGATCCACCTACTGGACCTGATGCCTGCTGTGACCACTATGCAAGACTGCCTGCATCCCAGTTCCTAATAAGCTGCTTAGACTGTCTGGGCCCCCTCCTCTCGGTGCCGGAATGAAGGAGGTGGGCCTGCCACTACCCAGTGATCCCCCTTAGCCCTAGCACCAGAAGAACAAGTTAACCAGCTCCAGACCAAGAATCTAGCATTGCAGACGCACGTGGTTCAGCTGGTAGCAGAGCTGAGGTCCCTCTGCAAACAACTTGCTCATTCCCAGGGAGAAGTGGTGGCACTCCAAGCTCACGGAGGACCTTCCTCATCTGAACTAATT
The DNA here is from genome assembly GCA_007922155.1 of Mesoclemmys tuberculata. Lineage (NCBI taxonomy): Eukaryota > Metazoa > Chordata > Testudines > Chelidae > Mesoclemmys > Mesoclemmys tuberculata. Next base: position 36,426 of record ML677127.1, on the reverse strand, counting down.
CCTGCAGTCCCCATACGCCAGGGCTTCGACAGCAATCACCGGAAGTTTAGGGCCGTTTTGAACGAGTGCCGTTTGCTCTTGTTACACGGGCCTCACGGACACCGCACAGACCAGCTGAAGGCGGAACTGGTGGTGTGCCTGCTTTCAAGGGAAACATGGGACTGGGCATCACTCCTCTTGGAGCAAGGCTGTCCCATTTTGACCAACTGAGACTTTTTCTTACAAGACTGCTGTGCTATATTCGATGACCCGCAGAAAGTCCCTGCTGCTGAAGCAGTGTTACGGAGGACAGGGACCTGCCACCACATATGCCACTCACTTTTGATGACTGGCAGCAGGTGTGGAATGGAATGAGGGGGCTCAGTTACATCAGTTCTCATGGGGCCTGAGGGAAGAGATGAAGGACAAGCTGGGTAAGTCAAGAGCCCCTCCAGATGGGCTCCTTTCATTGACTTAGCTGTCTGTGTCGATGCCCGACTCCAAGAAAGAAAGGAGAAGAAGGGCACAGCTCCACCCCCACACCAACACACTGAACCCATGCCCTGTGTACTAACTGTGGAGCTAGTGCAGATTGACCCATGCTATACACACACACACCCCTATACATGAAAATATAGCGGAAACAGGTAAAAAGATAGAAACAAAAGATATGAATAAATAGTCAGTTTTCACAATGGAGAGGGGAGAATAGTGGGGCCTCCCCAAGGATTTGTACTGGGACCTTTGCTGTTTAATATATTCATAAGTGAACTGGAAAAGGGAATCAATGGTGAGGTGTTTAAATTTGATCTAAAATTACTCAAGATAATTAAGTCCAAAGCTGACTGTGAAGAGTTACAAAGGGAGTGCACTAAACTGAATGACTAGGCAATAAAATGGCAGATGAAATTCAACGTAGATAAATACAAAGTAATACACATTGGAAAACATAATCCCAACTATACATACAAAATGATGGGGTCTAAATGAACTGTTACCAGTCAAGAGAGAGATCTTGGAGTCATTGTGGATAATTCTCTGAAAACATGCATTCAGTTTGCAATGGCAATTCAAAAACCTAACAGAATGTTAGAAACTATTGGAAAATGGACATACAATAAGACAGAAAATATCATAATGGCACTGTATAAATCCATGGTACACCCACATCTTGAATTCTCCTTGGAGTTCTGGTCACCCCATCTCAAAAATGTTATATTAGAATTGGAAGAAGTACAGAAAAAGACAACAAAAATTATTAGGGAACAGTTTCCATATGAAAGAGATTTAAAAAATTGGATTGTTGAATTTAGAAAAGAGATGATATGATAGAGGTCTATAAAATCATGAATGGTGTGGAGAAAAAGTGTTATTTACCCCTTCACATAACACAAGAACCAGGAGTCACCAAATGAAATTAATATGCTGCATGTTTAAAAGTAACAGAAGCAAGTACTTCTTCACATAATGCACAATCAACCTGTGGAACCCAGTGCCACGGGATGTTGTGAAGGCCACAAGTATAATTGGATTCAAAAAAGAATTAGATAAATTCATGGAGCATAGTTCCATCGGTGGCTATTAGCCAAGATCATTAGGGAAGCAACCCCATACTCTGGGTTTTCCTAAACCTCTGACTGCCAGAAGCTGGGACTGGACAACAGGGGATGGATTACTCAATAATTGCCCTGTTCCGTTCATTCCCTTTGAAGCACCTGGCACTGGCCACTGCCAGCAAACTTGGTTATTAATCTAGATGAACCATTCTTACATGACCCTCAGTTCCTGCCTGTGTTGAGGCTGTCTCTAATACCTCATAGACTGGGAAGATTATGATCCCAAAGAACAATCCTGGGAGCCCATAACTCGTGTTCATGTCCCCCAAGTTAATGAAAATGTTTCACTGGGATGACCCCAGGCAGCCAGTCCTAGCACTGCCCCAGAGAGGAGCACACCTGACGGGAGAATGGATGCAGGTTTCAAACCCAAAGCTAGAGGCACTGTGGGTCACTGACATGCCTGCATTGCCACCACAGGAAAGGAGCAAAGTAGCATCTTGCCCGTTGTGCAAGGTCAGCCTGCACAGGAAGTCTGATCAGACCACCCACGGCCTGAAGTCACCTGACTGGCACAGTCCTGCAACTGACGCCGGGAAGTGCCCTGGGTGGGCCATCTAAGCACCTGTGCAGACTCCCTGCTGCAGCATTGGACCCTGCTCTTGCCTGCCTCCTGCAATCTGCATCCAACCCAGTTGCTGATTCCTTCTTTGCTCCTGATTCTGGCCTCACCCGTGTCCTCACTTCCAGCTCCCACCTCGCTCCTGATCCTTGCCTCTGCTGTGGTTCCTGCTCTTGTTCCTCATTTGTGACCATCAGCTACGCTTCCCAGCCCTGACTTCTGGCTCACTCCTTGGCTTTGGTATCGAACCCTGGTTCTGATCATCAGCTTTGATTTCTGGTTCTGATTCTGGCTCTGGTATTTGGCAGATGGCCCCCGCTTCCATTGTCTGATCTGGGCACTCACCAGACCAGACTTCTCCTCTGACCATTTGGCAGACTGCCTACATCCCAGTTCCTAACACATCAGCATACTCAGTGCATCAATTCTTTGGGGCAGGGAATGTTCTTTATTACTTGCTTGTGCAGTACTTCGCATAGGTGGGCTCTGATTTCTGGTTAGGGCCTCTAGCATTAAAAAGACGTTGAGATTTTCTGGATTATCTTGAATATTCTGTTTATTTCAAATGCCATGGTCATATGTCTGTATGCTTTCTCCAAACGCTAAAATAATCACTGTACTTCAGTTGGAAGAAAGACAAACACAGACACATTGTTCCCCAAGGACAGTTAGGATTTCTTTACATTACTGAGCTCTATAACAAACTAGCATTGTGAATATCAAAAGCTCCATATGTGATCATACACACTGCTTTTATGAGTCTCTTTGCAGAGAAAAGCTCCCAAGTGAATCTGTCAATCTAAAGCGCACATGGAAACCCTCAGCAATCTGGTCTTCTTTAAGAACGTCTGTTTTTTCTGTGCTAATATTTATCAGTCACACACAATGCAATTCCCATTTCCAAAGTTGAGACTAGTGAACTGGAACTGAGACACATCAGTTCACTATGTTGTCTCTGAAAGCCTAAGATTCATACGGAGGCTAAATCAAGCTGCTATATACAGTAGATCTCTCTCAGAGTTTGTCTTCACAGCAAAATTCACTTGAGTTACAACTCAAGTGTTGCCTCTAATCCAACCATCCACAAACAAAAATCTCTATCTTGAGTGTGATGGCACTTTAAATTCAATCTAGCTGGCCTGTCGAGGGGTATAGGCTGAAGCTCAAGTGCAAATAAACTGCCAAAGTACAAAAAAATTACTGCATGTTGTGTGGACATAGCTAGAGTCCACTTGAATGCTGATAGTCCCCCAATGCCTTCCCAAAATTTCCCTGGAGTCTTTGTTTTTAATACCTACCCACTTCCTCATTCCAGACTGGATTTTACCTCCAGAGAGTAATAATAAACCTCTTTAGTGTTCAGACCCCTCTAACACTTGTATATTTTTTCTGTTGCATGTGTTCAGAACAGATGGCATCTGGGAGAGTGTGTGACTAGCTAGCCTGAGATTGACACCAAAGTTCTTGTGGATCATGGGGTGAGACCAGCAAGAGCTGTGATTTTAGGTCCAGGACCAGAAATCAGAAGCCTTCTGAGGCTTATCTCTATGGAGGTAGCTGAGGAACAGACCCACTGGACTGGACCGCAGTGCCAGGAGAAGATAAGTGGTCATCTGTGAAAAGTTTGGTTTAAGTGACTTGACTAGCATCACATAGGAACTCTGTAGCAGAGGCAGGGGTAGAATTTAATTCTCCAGGGCAGCATTCAACTGCCTTAACCATGAGACTGCCCTTTCCCTCCCCATTGTCTTCTGCTTTATTCAGTACACACCTTCAGACTTCTGCAATAAATCAGGCAGGGGTCCTATGGACAACAATATCTTTCACTCCACAACCCTGTTTCATCTTCAGAGCAGATGCATCCTGTACACTGAATAAGGCAGGGTGGATCTGAGAAAAAAATAGTTATGTTATCATGTAATGAAAGACAATCATAATGCATATGCATAAGGGGACTGAATTAACGTTGCACAGGCATCGAAATACTTACTCTCCTGGTGTGAATTTTCCTTCATCTTCATTTTATTTTAAGCACTTTAGGTGATTTTTGGTAAACATATAAAGCAATGAGCCAATTTGATAAAGAGGCATCAACTTGGAGGTGGCTTAGTATTGAATATTGTTACTAGAGCTGCTTGGAAATTTTCTGCCAGAATGATTTTCTTTTGGAAAATGCACTTTTTGTCATTTTTCAAAAAAAAAAGAAAAGAAAAAAAAGACTTTCCCTAGGGAAAACTGAAATGACGGCGGCCTGGCTGTGCGACTCTTCTCAGTTTCCAGCCTGGCAACCAAAAAAGATTAGGCAGGGAAGCTAAGCACTCAGGTTCTCCATCTGTTTGGCAGCCAGGCTGGAAGAGACACAGGAAGGTGGAGAGCCAGGGAGGTGAGAGCTATGGCGTTCAACTTCCAGTAGCTCACCTGGAAGGCTCTTGTCAGTTTCACTTTCTGCTGAAGATGGGCTGCCAGCAAATTCTATTTCAGTTCTCCCAAAATGGAATTTTTCTGGAAAACCCTACCCATGAAAAATTTTTGCATTGGACTTTTTGTCCTGATTCAGGATGAAATTTTGTTCTAAAACATGACATTTTTCACAGTCAGGGATTTCAGTTTTTCAGCCAGCTCTATTTGGTACAAGCACTTTCTCCTTAAGCAGGGTACAGCATCTATCTAGCCAATTCCCAACTTCTACAGGAACACAGGAGTTGCTGTTCTGGATTAGACCAACAGTCCATCTAATCTGCTAGAGGCACAGAGGCCAGTGCAAGATTCTACAGAGTACAGTGTAGGTAACAGCATAATGGGTAACTGCGGAATAACCTGCTCTTTCTTCCTAATCTCAGCAGTTGCAAGTTGGTTCATGTTGTGAGGTATGAGAGTTTCTATCCCTCATACCTTTCAATTCTGTTATGTAGCAGTGGAGATTCTTATTATCCATATAAATGTCTCATCCTTTGTTTTTTTCTTGAAATCCCATTTATGAAGCTCTTAGCTTCAATAATATCTTCTGGTGATGAGTTCCACAGGTTAATTAAATGCTGTGTGTTTCCTTTTATCAGTATTAAATTTGTTGCCTTTCAGTTTTATTGAATGTCCCATAATGTACCATGAATGTCCCATAATAGTTTTTATTGTCCCCCAGGTTTATTGAATGTTCCATAATAATTCTTGTATTATGAGACACAGTAAACAAGAATGCTTGCTTGACCTTCCCTAAATCATTCATTATCTATCATTCCCTCTTCCCTCTCAAATAAACAGTCCTAATATTTTCAGTCTATCCTCATATAGAAGTTCTTTCTTTTATTTGATCTTTTTCATCCCCTTCCTTTTAACCCCTTTTATGTCTTTTTGGAGATAGGGTGACCAGAAATGAACACAAATGCTCTACACTATGAAGTATATCCTCTACTATCCAGTTCATGAAATAGTATTAACAGCAACTACGTCAATCCTCTGCCACCACATATATGGAGGTCAAGTGCAATAGCAGTAGCAACTAGTGGGAATTAATTAAAGACAACCTTGAATTATCTGGTTTTTAAAGGCCCACACTCAAATGTTTTGGCCCCCGTACTTGGAGAAAGAAAGCAAAAAGAAATATATTTCAGGACCTCTTCTTGACATAGCAGAAGTATATCCTTCACCCCTTATGCTTTGGGGATTTGATTTTATATTGTGCCTAATTAGCTACTAAGACAATAATTAAATCAGTTAGAATTTCCCCGTGGTACCCTTCCTAATTAATCCACTGCTAAATCACTGACATTAATTTGTCAAATCTCAACAGTTGCTTGAAAACAATCTCTGAGAAACCAATGGCAGGAGCAATGCTAGAATCTATTTTTGAAATTGAAAGAGACCCAAAAATCACAGCCCAGGCTTCATTTGTGGTGTCACAACAGAAGAGTGAGAGCAAATGAAGACCTCACTAGCATCAATTAAGGTTTAATTCATTCACAATACAGTAGTTCATTAGCATGTTGCGCTTGTTGTGAAAGTCTTGTCTGTAAAACTCAGACTGGAGTTTTGATGCCCTCTCCAGCAAGAAAGTGGGAAATGTTTCTTACTTTAAAAAACTAATGAGGCAGCTATAATGTTATTATATGGCACACAAGTTTTCCCACCTAGCTCTGCCACGGAACCTCAACGCTGACCCTTCACACACAAAATATTCCAGTCCTTGTTTTTTCTTGATCAGAAACTGACAAAATTTCAAACTCTGGTAATTTTCTAGTGTGGACAAACATCTGTTCAAGACTAGGGACCTGACCACTGCTGTGTGCCTTGCGTAGCTATTTAGGCCCTAATTCAGAAAAGCATCTAAACACATGCTTTAGTTCATCCCTGTTCGACTAACTACTTACGCAAATGCTCAGTTTTAAGCATTTGTTTAAATCCCATTGAAGTTAGGGATTAAATAGATGTGAAGTGCTGAATGGAGGGCCTGATACCTAAGCACACTGACCACAGACTATATGTAAAATGGTACTACTTTGACTTGGGAGCATTTACCCCCACTTTACCCATTTAAATGACTACACAAGGAAAAATGTAGTGTTTTGCTCAGTTAAAGAAGGCAGGATTTAGCCTTAGCAACATAAACCAAGATGTGAGTCCCTGTCTCTGGAGATGAAAGGTGCTACATTATCAGTTATGTCATTTAGGATCAATTATGAGTCATATTAACTTATCCTTGTTATATATTATTGGTGTTCCAGCAGTGCCCAAATTTACTAAGGACTGACCTTACACACATGAAGATACAGTCTCTTCCTTTTTAATCTAAGAAAACAAGCAACATTTACAAATCATAGAAGAAAGAGATACACTCAAAGTATGTTTAAGCTTTTTATATCCTCTATACATTACATGACTTATATACTTTGGGGAGAAGGATTGCTTTCTCCTAAGCAAATATTCCTGACTGTCTCTCAACCTGTCCATTATTAGTTGGATAAGTTACTTATACAAGAAACTAGGCATCATGGTCCCCTTTGAGAACATTGAATCCAAGCTGATTCATCACAACAGTCTTTCAAAAATCCAGAAAAGGTGTTTTTCCACAATGGCTAAGGATGTACAACACACAGGGGTTTCAAGTTAGCTAGCTGAGGAGCAATCAATCAGCTTGATTCCAATGGGTTCCCAGTCTTCACCTTGGCTATTTGTGGTGTGTGGGGTTCATGTGGTCAGAACATGTACAAATGCCAGATAAACCTGAAGCAAACAGAAGTGAAATTCACTACTCTATTTCCCCACATGTGGATCTTTTGCATCCCAAAGGGCTGCCATATGAGCAACCGACTCCAAGATTCTTCTCTCCTTTCCTACACAGCACCCTGCCCCCAACAGCCCCCAAGCCTGCTTATGTACTTTAAGTGAATTCTCATGGGATCTAAGGACATGACTCCAACTCCTGAATCCTAACAGAAAGACCAGCTAGCCTGCTCCCTTTTCACCAAGACCCATATCCTTGTGAGGAGATGGGTGCTGTTTCTTTAAATTGGTAGTGGGGAGCCAAGCACAGGGTGCTGAGGAACTTACAAATCTAAGCAGAAACTCTCCAGTGAAGCAGAAAGAAATCTGATTTATGTTTGTGAGGCGCTCAGGTTCTCTGATGCTAGGGGTTCTATACAGATCTAGACAGTATACCTGGAAACTTCTCCTAGCAAAAACACACTAGATCTGCATTTTGTTAAATTTGCATAGATTGGTGCAAATTTGGGTAAATTTAACTAGATTTTGTCTATACTGGGGATTTGCCTCTCTACAACTATTGGTAGCAATATCAGCATAAGAGGCCATTAGACAGGCAAAGAGGCCGTTATCCCAGGTGTTCAATGGAGGATAAACACCAGTACAGAAAGCAGGACTGCTGCAGCCCTTCTCATGCTCCAGGAGTTGCAGTGCTTCTTTGTGACTCAGGATGCTCCCTCTTGGCCCTCTGGCCAGGTCACTGTAGTTCTCCCTTTCCACGGTATCAAAGTCCCATTGGATGCCCATCTCAAGCAGTTTTCTGCCACTTCCCCAGAGGCTGGTAGATGCAGCAGGCAGAAAGGCAGGCCCTGAAGAACTGGCAGGCCGATCAGCAAAGGAGACTTCAGGAGTTCATGAGGGGACAGGCAGTCACCAGCAACAAGTACTCCAAAGCGTGGTGAGTCCAGCGAGCGGGGATGGCAGCAGGGCAAGGAGCTGGGGACTGTGCAAAATGAGCCCAACAGACTCCCCCGATGCATTTTTAGGGACTTTTGAGAGGGTGGCTACGACAGCAGGCTGGGAGAAGGTAACCTGGGCCCTGCACCTCACTCCGTATTTGGAAGGCACGGCCCAACCCGCCTATATGGCCTTGGGGGAGACCCAAGCCAGAGACTATGACGTAGTGAAAGCTGCCATCTTAGACCACGTTGGACTTTCGGCGGAGCAGTACTGCCAGAAGTTTCAGGCAGCCACGTGGACTGAGAGCCTGCAATCCCAAGCATTTGCACAGCGATTAACGGACCTGGCCACCCAGTGGTTGAGGCCAGCCACCCAGAACATGGAGGATGCCTAGATGCAGTTGTTATGGAACAGTTTCTCCACAGCTTGCCAGAAACTGTCTGAGTCTGGGTCCAGCAGCATCAGCTGGGCCGGGTAGTGGACACGGTATGGCTGATGGAGGAGTATGTGAAGACCAAGGTGCCCAGGAGAGCGGAGAAGCCTGCCAGATGTGCAGGGCCAGGGGGGAAGCCCCCAGAACCCTCACCCAGGAAGGGGCCAGAACCGGGGGCAGCAGAGGCTGGGAAATGAGCTGCTGGCAGTGTGGCTGCCCCGGTCATAAGAAGGACTGCCCCGAAATGGAGTGTGGACTGGTGGACTTCTCTGGGTGGATTGAAGGGCAGGGGAGGCTGAGAGTACGGGCCTTGGCCACAATACCTGCATGGGTGGAGAAGAGGCACCAGCAGGGGCTAGTGAACCCAGCCTCCCCCAGTCACTGGTTCGAAGGAAGCTAGTGAAACCACATTGGATGGTCCCAGGGGCCAAGGTGGACCGTAGGTGTGTCCGTGGGACACCAAAGGTATCCCCGGGCGCAGGTGCCCCTGGAGGCACAAGGGCAGTTTAAATGGCAATCAGTGGGTGTAGTTGCCAAGTTGACCTACCCGGTCCTGATCTGGAAAGATTGGGGACCCCCTCCCAGAGGGTTAGGAGGGCCGGTAGGAAGCCCAGGAATGATGCAGGACTCAAAGCCTGTGCTTCAGCCCAAGCCATTGTGTCTACACAGCTATTTCTGGTGTGGTAGCACAAACCCTACCAGCCAGAGTCTGTCAATATGGGCTCAGAGACTTGCTGTCACAGGCTGTGTAGACATGCCCTTGGATGCCAGACACGGATCGTGTACTGAAAAATATACACAAGGGAAATTATTACTCTTGTTCCTACCATGTTTAGGTGCCCTATAGGTCATCCACATTCTCCAAAAGCTAAGGATGATATAGAAGCACACATGGATGGCATTTTGAAAGGCCTGCCAACTCCAGCTGGGTAAATAACAGTTTTTTCAGTTCATTGGCAACTTCAAAAAGTCAAAAACAAATGTAGTTTCTGGACAAACCAAAAACTAATGTTTCCAAAACTTCTGGTGAATTTTAAAGTTGAAAAATTTGTTTTAGGTCAAACAAAACATTTTGTTCACCCTGAAATTAATGCTTCATTTTGATTTTCAGCATTTTTAAGTGTGTTTGAATTTAAAAAAAATAAAATTGAAGGACATTTTTAAATAAAATGTCATTTCAAAGCAAAAGGTCAATGTTTCATTTTGAAAATGTCAAATGAAAATGTTTTGATTTCGTTCTGAAATTTTTTTAATGAACAATTCAGTGAAACTGACACAAATTCATGAAGCATTTCTGTGTCACTGAATCCGCAGTTTTCACACAAAAAAAGGTTTTGGTAAAAATATGTCACCCTGCTCTACTGCCAGTTTCATCATAGAAATTAGAAATGGTCACTAACCCTACCACACACACACAAATGGCATCCAAGTTTACATGGTTAGGTCAGTTACTTATGTGGAGTACCCCTGTTCACCCAGGATTTCTACACAATGAAAAGTCTGCGAAACTATGAAACCCCAACTAGGCAGGGATCACAATGAAATTCCAAATCCTGCAGACTTTGTGAGATTTAAGGTTTCATTATAAATGTTTGCATAGCTATAACATAAAATAAGACTTATCTATTGCCAATTTATAAATACTTTAAAGTTTCCATCAATTTCTTTCATTTAGTACAGTGGTCTTCAACCTGTGCTTTGGGGACGCATGGGGGTCTAAAGACTATGTCTAAGATTTCCAAAGGGGTCTGCACAGCCATTTGAAATTCTTTAGGGGTCTGCAAATGGAAAAAGGTTGAAAACTAATGGTTTGGTATTGTATATTAACAGACAAGAATCTGGAATAAGATTGGTCTGCATTCCCACTAGGTGGCACTCAAAGTCCATTAATACTGAATAGGAGCAAAGGCAGTTACACAGAAAATGCACCTTCTATAGAAAAACAAAACAAAAACAAAAAGCATCCAGTCCCTTTTTGTTTTCTCAGTAAAGCTTCAAACATTTTTTACATCATACCCACATTGTCACACATCCAAGAAAACAAACTCGGATGAGACAATCTCTTAGGAAGAAAGCTTCTGAATCAGACTTAACTGAATGTGCAGTTGGGTAGGACAAGTAGCACAAGAAATCCACAAAAATCAATAATCTGCTATCTCCTGTCACCTAATTTATGATTGCCAAGTGGCAGCATTTAGGTTAAGGCTACAGTAGAGCCTAAAATCCTTTCACACACCCAGAGGGCAATGTTTCAGTTGGGAGAGTTCTACATTATAACCCATTGTCTCTGGCAGTAGTAATAGGGGAATGAGGAGAAGACAGTTGATTAATTTCATCCCCACTCCGATACTGAAATAATGTACAGAGGAAAGGTGTTATTCAGTAACTTGTCTATCTATCTACATGTATCTGATGTGCAATTGTGGTATCTGCACATCACTTATATATATTATTTCCTTTAAAAATAGTTTTATGTTTGTCTCTGCTTAAGTTCAAAGGAGAAAAGCCTAACTTCTGTTTCCTGAAGATATCAGGGAGGACAAGACTTTAGCAGGATCAAAGAAAGGATTGGACATTTATATGGATAACAAGAATATTCAGAGTTATAGAAGAATGATGTTTTAAAGTTTGGAAAGGGTACAGACCCTTCTGCACGAGGGCATAAAACAACCTCCAGCTCATAGGGTTAGAAAGAAATTTTACCTGTAGCCATGTTATTCCATAGCTGCCTACTGAAGGGTTTGCTGCAGCCATTACTGGCCTCTGACAGAAACAGCATGTTCAACTGATGGACCAGTGATCTGATCTACCATGGTAATTCCTGTGGGGTTCAATGCAAACACCAAGCAAATCAATACCTGTTAACAGTGGCCACTATGAGGTCTCCAAATTCTTGGTCATTGTAAATGGTGACCACTTTATAAAGGGGCGGGGGAGGCAACAGGGGACGCATTTGGACAATTTTCACTTATTTTGAAAAAGTTAAATAATTAAATTTATTTTTTCTTCACCTTAAAAGACAAAGTCCTAATCTTGAAGCAATTTACTTGTCCGTCTCTCTTCACAGGCTGATAGCAGTACATTTTACACACTTGACAAATCTGTGGATGCTTAGAAACACTATAGCTATACGGTTGCCTACAATTCTGGTGTCTTAGGGTGAGCTTCTGCGCTGCACAGCAGAGCGTGCAGCCTAGAGGGAGAAAGGGTTAAAATAGCGTTTAAGACACCTCTGCACCTTCGTGATTCTGGAAAGGTCCCCAGCATAACCTAGCCCTGAGGCTCATTTAAATTACAGTAGCCTTCCTGGGCTGTCCTATGGGCTGCAGCACTACCTGGAGTTTCCTCAGCCTGCATGCTGAGGTCTTGGCCTTCCTGACACCAGCCCCAGCTCCAGCACTCACATTCTCCCTACACCAGGGCTTAAGAGGAGGTCCTCAGGCTGTCTTCCACAGTACTGGCCCATGCAATATCCTCCCCCGGCCAGATCCCAGGTTGTTTGGGTCCCTGTAGGCCACTCAGGCCATTTTACATGGCTGTGATGTAGTTTACTCACACGCACCAGGAAGTGAGGCCGATGTCTGGAGCTGTGGGCACAGTGACTGCAACCTTGGGAGGCCACTCCGGGAGCAGTGATCCATATTCCTACATAACTACCTGCTTGCAGAGCTGGAAACCCTGAAGAACGGGATGGTGTCCCCATGACAGATGAAGCTGGCGGTACTAAGAGTGACCACTTCCCAAACGGAGGAGCCAGAGCCTGGTAGGAAGCAACCCAACAGGGAGTGTAACTTGGGGTAGACCAATGAGTAGTCTGGACACTGCAACACCCCTTCAGGGCCCTGAGTTGGGACCAGCAGAATGTGAGGGCCCGGGGCCACTCCCTTATTCCCTCTCCCCTGTGTCATGACAGGCCCCTGAAGAGGAAACACACAGGGAAGACTGAGGCCTGTCATATGTGGCCCAGCAGGGCCCCCTCTAAGACAATCAGATTGGAAAGAACTGTGAAGTCTAGGGTTACCACCAGTGATGATATCCAACCGGTTCGCACCGGTTCGCGCGAACCGGTTCTTAAAATAGAAAAAATGCAGCGAACCGGTTCTTAGCCCCGGGAGATTTAATGAAAAGGGGGAGCAGCGAACCGGTTGTTAGCGGCGGGAGAGTAAATTTCCCAGCGGCAAGTGTCTCCCGCGATTCTCCCTGCCGCCGAAATTGACTAGGGAGGGTCAATTTCACGGCGGAGGGAACTCTGTAGTTGTGTGTGTGTGTCAGGTGCTGTGTGCATGATGTTTAAGAACCTATTCAGAATAGGTTCTTAAATATCACCTGCCTTCATAGAACTGGTTATTAGAAATTTGGGATATCATCACTGGTTACCACCTTTTAAATGCAAAAAACTCAGCACCCATCCTCCCACAACACCAACCACAAGGCAATTCTGCAACCTTCACCTCAACAGCCATTTATAGCATCTAGAGATATAACCGTATAGATAAGATTGATAACATTGCATGTCACCTCACTCTCATGTGACTCAAACCCTCTCTCTCACACACCCGCACCCACACACACGATGTGCTTGCATGTTGGTGGGCAGACAGCTGCTGTATTTTCACCAGGTTTGATCTCTGATTTCTTCAACTGCATCTCCAGCTGGACACAGAAACTTTTAACAGTAGATATCCCAGTGTACTGTGATAATTATGTAAATCTTTAGACCCACGTCAAAAATAAAAAAGGCAGATTAAATTATTTTTCTGGTGACTGACAAATCCATCAAAATACCAGCTGGGCCAGTCAAATACCAGGCAGGTGGGAACCCTAGTGAAGCCACTGCCTGACCACTAGGCCAGCTGGTTATCAGATTGACCCATTATAGTGGCTTAAAGAGGCTGAAGTGATGATGAGAGTCTCCTCCCTAGAATTCCACCTATCCTACATCAGATTTCCTGCCCTGAAGGATTAATCCCATTTAATAACATTGAGTACCTATAAAAAAGACACTCTATTCCTGCAAGGCAAGTGGAAATGTTTATGCTGTTGAATTGTATAACAGTGTGAATTAAAATGGAGGAGATTTGGCCAGCCATTAATATGGTAATCACAAATAGCAAAGTGTTGGTTATAATTACGGGCTTTAGGAACTACAGAGCACAGCTCAAACACATAATCATTTTTTAAGCAATAGTTAATACTGTAGCATAGACTTTAGGATTGAAGCATGTGGTCTTACTTTAAGGTTCCAAATACTAACGTGGCCCTGCAGCTATTCTCTAACCTAAATATAAACCAAAAAACAATCCTCCTAATGTTATCTGAAGAATGTTTATAGCCGTGCTGGAAGACCAAAATCGTAGCAGTTAATGGGTTCTGTCAATCAGGCCTTATTTTAGTTCCATGGCTCACAGAACAATAGGAATTGAAATGCCCTTCTGAGCTGGTCCCTAAACTCACTACCCCCACTGCATTCAAATGCCTCCAAGAGACCTTCCGAAAGTTACTTCTACCACGATACCTACAAGAAACTGACGAGTTGATTATGGCAAAGTGAGATATTTTACATAAAATAATTGCTTTAATAAAGCATTCTACTACCTCAAAAGGCCAGTTTGCTAGCTTGACCACTTTATTTGTCAGTCCTCTTTCCCCCCCCAGTTTGTCTCTGTGTTTTAGCTGGCAAGTTCTTCAGGGCAGAGACTGGGTCTTCCTTTCGTGTTTGGGAAGAGCCTAGTCCATTATGGGTAAAATTCAGTAATAACAGAAAAATAGGAACTGTCATATGGAGTCTGGCCCTTGAGCCATCTATCCCAGTATCTACTGACAGCAGTGGCTAATACCTCAAGTTTCACGGAAATGTGAAAAACAACTATCACACGTAGCCATTCGTGCTGAGCATGATGGAAAAATTCTTTTCTAATGCCCCCAAGGCCAGCTTACTCCCTGATGCATGATATTTGTTTATTCTTATGATTATCTTAGCCTGCATAGCTACAAATGTCACTAATGGTCATACTGTTATCCAATTCTTTTAAATGTTAAATTACAGCTGATCCAGTCTGCTAGTTCCAGCCTTTTTACTCTAAGCTCTCTGTCATCTGGAACTCCTTCCCTCAGACTCCCAGGAAATTGTTCTCTCTTTACGTCTTTTCAAGACAAAGGTTCAATATTTTGGGCTTTAATTTATTTGGTGGCTTTGAAGAATTGCTCTGTTGCTGCTGTTTTTACTGGAAACCTCCTATAGGAGGATATTTGCATGGTAAGGAAGCTATAAATGGCTTAGCATAAAGATATGAAATAAGTGAAGTGACGAATGTAGAACTACAATATTCTAACTCAAGTGAACTGAAAAATTAAAGGGGAAAAATATTAATAACTCTCCCTACATTCTCTTTCCTTTCCTTACCTAGAGCTGCTTATGAAACCGTAGGTTGTGACTTGGACTCAGCATCTGTGCAATAGAGAAAAGCCTTTATGAAAGCTACTGGACCTTGGAGCTGGGTGCTCAATATTAAAGATGCTGCCTCGTCCATTTACTGCCTCAATGGTGCAAATGGGCAGAGACAGATGGGAAATAGGCTGAACTTTGGTCTGCCAGCTTACTCACTATTAACTTAGTTCAGACAGCCTGGGGGCCTATATAGTTGTAAATTACCAACCATCTCCCCACTTCTCAAGAGGCAAGAGAAAATGGAGAAGGAACTGTGACTCAGAGAGGTGTCTTTGAGTCCCAGTGCCTCCCAGATCTACTCTGGGGGACAGACTGTACAGCTTGCACAGCACTCTTTTTTCAGGGCTGTGCTTAAACTCACAATTCTCCCTTACTACCTGGGAGATGGAGGCATGGGAAGAGAGACTGCAGGCAAGAAACTTGAGCTCTGCTTTATCTTTGAGTCCAAACATAAATGTATCTGGGGAAAAAAATCTTTGTGAAATTTCAGGAAAGGAATGTATGATCTGCTTTGGACCCAACTTGACTACAAAGTCAATATGTCTTCCGAAGGCAGTTTACAGCATTTCTAGCAGCCATGGGGTCAGCTAGACACTGGAAAGTAAGGCGTAGACTAGTAAAGAATCCTCAGAATGTTAAAACACAATACAGTTGGCACACATGGCAAAAAACAAGCACACTATGCAGCCTACAAGACACATGTTTTTTTCATAAATACATCGGGGGGGAAGAAACTTTCTCATTTGAGGGGAGACACTGTTTGATTTCTGATTTCTTTGGGCTGAATCAAATTTCCAGATATTTACTTTTACTTGAAACCCACTTACAGAGTGAGTTCAGCTTCTCTTTTGTTGTTGTTTCACCCAGTAGCTTACCCTCTAACTAAAACAGATGCCCTAGAATCACTTCCTGAAGCAATTCTGTTGGACTTAATACATAGCACACAATATCAGGTGCATACAGAGACATTTCCCCCTCTCATTCCCACCTGGAATTCACCTGTCAGAGTGTTTTATATAAAATGTGCCATGGACTTGGGAAACTGCAGATCAGAATAGTGATCAGGGACAACTGTAGTGAGCACCTCCAAAAAGAAGAAAGCCCATAGACACTAATGAAATGGTTTAACTGTCACTTGTGCTTCATGATACAGAGTGCTTATTCATTGCCTGAAGTTATATCCAAACCATATATGAGGCAATATTTCCACAAGGATGCTTCTTGTGACATAATCAAAGGTCCTTTCTCACTGACGCCTGGTCTACACTGGTGATGGAGGTTGACATAACGTCACTTACATCGATCTTCTAAAGCTTGCGTCTACACTGGCACGGTAGTTCCATCGACTTAAAGCGCAGCAAAAGTCGACGTAATAAAACCACCTCCGCAAGTGGCGTAGCATGTAAATCGAATTTAATAGGTCGATTTTGCATCAGTGTAGACAGAGCACAATGTAATTCAACATTAATGGCCTCCGGGAAGTATCCCATAATGCCCTGTTGTGACTGCTCTGGACATGCATGCTCTGCTATTACATGGCCACGCAAACAGGAAATTGCCCCTCCCATCATGCCCCAAGAACATCTGAATTTTCATTTCCTGTGCAGCCAGCCTGGAGAGAGCTTTGTAGCTGAATTCATCATGGCTACTGCAAGGCCCAAACACACTCCAGCATGGAGTCGACCAGAGGTCTTAGAGCTCATCGGTCTGTGGGCAAGGAGTTCGTTATGGCTCAGCAAAGACCCAGCAAAATAAATTTGGACGTTTGCAGGAAGATATCCCAAGGCATGTTGGAGAAGGGCCACAACAGGGATGCGCAGCAGTGCTGCTTGAAGATCAAGGAGCTATGGCAGGCATATCAAAAAGCCAGGGAAACTAACAGCCGCTCTGGCTCCTCGCCCAAAACATGCTGCTTCTATGAGAAGCTGCATGCAATTCTCGGCGGCGACCCCACCATAGAGCCACCACGCAGCATCGATACCTCCGCTGCATCCCACTCCAGGGACAATGGTGAGGAATTGGTGGAGGAGGAGGAGATGTGTACGGGGAGAGCAGGGTGCAGGAGAGTGGGGTGTCCATTCTCCCAGACAGTCAGGACCTATTCCTGATCCCAGAGCACCACACAGGACAGCACTAATGATCCCGGGTAAGGCACATCTGGTGAGTTTTTTTCCTACTTAGCAGTTATGTCCTTTTAAATGGGGGGAACAGGATTTCAGGGGATTAGTGGACTTTACCAGGGGGTTCCTCCCAGAACAGATTATTTCTGTGCACAGATATGCTCCGAGAATCATCAGTTGATATCTCAAGGAAACTTTCTTGTAGGTAATTGGTTATCCTTTGCACAAGATTTCATGGAAGCGCAGCCTTGTTCCTTGCTCCCCGGTAGGATACTTTGCCATGCCACACTGCAATCAAGTGAGCCAGAATCCTGGCAGAACACAGCAAAGCAGCATAAGGGCCAGGCCGGTGCCCCGCTGCATGCAGCAAATCTTCCCTTTCCTCCTGCGTTACCCTCAGGAAACTGATATCGCTCGTGGTCACCTAGGGAAGATGGCGCATGTTTAAAGTACCCAAGCTATAAAGCCGATGCCCTCTATCTCTCTAGTCCACTTTGTATTGTCCGACTGAGTCACTTAAATTATTTTCCAAAGGTATCTGAAGAGACTATTAACCCACCTGGGCTCTCCTCAGATCCCCTTTGGCCAACTCGCCACAAAACGGTCACTTTAATTAAACCATTGCTCCCAGTCAGCCCTCTCATAGTGGACATTTTAAATGAGCTTTTTAGAGATAATTAATCCTCTCTATAGCAGAATAAAGTGCCCCTGGCTTACCATCTCTGTATTGGCACAGCGAGCTGACCCTTCTAAGATGCTCGGAATGGAATGCGGGTCTGGCTTTGCCTTGTGCACGCTAAGGGGAGTATTTTATACATTGCTGCTGTTGCTTCACTTTTCTGGGTCTGCTAACAATGGCAACATTGTGTATTTCTTTTCGTTCTGCAGACACCTCAGCCTTGCCGCCCCACCCCACCCCACCCCAGAAGTGCTGCAGAAACACTATCGCAGATTAGAAAGAGGAAAAAAAAATCACAGGATGACTGCATGGCCACTGAGACAGAGCTCCAAGCATAGCGGTTGACCTTGTCCCAGAGCATAGACATGGACAGGGAGGATCAAAGCGCCATGCAGGAGCAGGATCATGGTACCCAGCTGCAAATAATGCGGGATCAGGCAGACATGCTCAGGTGGTTTGTGGAACTTCATGAAGAGCGGCAGCTGAACAGAGTCCCACTGCAGCCCCTCTAGAATGCTCCTCCACCTATGGCTTTGCTGCCGTCCTCTACCCCCACCCTCAAGCGGTCTCGGAGGAGACAGGCCAGGCTGCAGTACGTGGTGAACTCCACCCAGTGGAGGCAAGCAGAAAGCTGCGGTGGCCCTGCTGACAGCTGGTCAGCAAGCTACCACGCTACCTGTGAATGAAGACTGTGAATGACTGTGAATGACAGCTCCCCCACCCACACCAACCTGAATATTAATAAAGAAAAGTTTGCATCGTTTCAATAAATATCTCTTTATTAATTCATAGCTTGTTTGGGAAGGGCTTTGGAGGGTACTGATATCAATGGTAGGGGGAAGGGTAAACAAAGGCGCCAAACATACAACAGAAAACATTACTGAGTCTCATTGCAGAACCTGATTTTCAATGCTTCCCGAAGGCGAAGTGCTCCACGGTTGGCTCTGAGCATATAGCTGCCATCTGGCTGCTCAAAATTGGCGGCCAGTCTTTCTGCCTCCAGAGCCCAACCCCGGGGGAACCTTTCCCCCTTCGTTTCACACACATCATGCAGAACACAGCACACAAATATAACTGATGGGATGTTCTTTTCACTCATGTCCAGCCTAGTAAGGAGACTTCTCCATCCGGCTCTTAAACATCCAAACAACATTCCACCACCATTCTGCAAGTACTTAGCCTGTTATTAAAATGCTCCTCGCTGTCAAGGTGCCCAGTGTATGGCTTCATTAGTCAATGAGCAAGGAATAAGCAGGATCCCCCAGGATCGCTGTTGGCATTTCCACATTCCCGGTGTGAATTTTTTGGTCTGGGAAGAAAATGCCCACCTGCACATTAGAGAACAGCCCAGAGTTCCTAAATATGCGTGCGTCATGCACCTTTCCAGACCACCCCACATAGATGTCAGTAAACACAGGGGACTGCCGCACCATGGAAAAGTACCCCTGGCGGTTTATGTACTCGGTTGATAGGTGGACAAGTGCTAAGATAGGGATGTGCATGCCATCAATGGCCCCGCCGCAGTTTGGGAACCCCATCGCAGCAAACCCATCCACTATGTCCTGCACATTTCCCAAAGTCACTAGCCTTCATAGCAGAAGTCTATTGATGGACCTGCACTCTTGAATCACAGCAGCTGCCACTGTAGATTTACCTACTCCTAACTGATTCCCAACCAAGCGGTAACAGTCGGGGGTTGCCAGCTTCCACAGAGCGATGGCCACTCTCTTCTCCACCATCAGAGCTTGTCTCAGGCGAGTATTCACTTGCTTCAGGGACGGGGCCAGTTCTGCACAAAGTTCAAGGAAAATGCAAAAGTTCTGCAGCCACTGGTCATCATCCCACAGCTGCATAACGATGTGGTCCCACCAGTCTGTGCTTGTTTCCAGTGGTTCCCAACCTTTTTAGCTCAAGAGCCACAGATATCATTTTTACAACTCTGAAGGGCCTCCAATCTCAGCCAGCAGTCTCCACCCCCCGCCCCTCCAGACCTCCTACTACAGCCAGATGGGAGGAGTGTCCTCGCTGATATCCTGTCCCCCCTGGCTGCAGCAGGGACACTGCACACATCCTGTAGCCCAATCCACTCCACCTGGGTCCCTGAGTAGTGCTCCCCTCCCTCTGGCTCCAGCAGGGACCCCACACCTAGGGACCAAGTTGGAGCGCTTTGCTCTCTGCTGGAGCCAGGGGAGGGGAGTGCTGATCTCCCATTCCCTTGGCTGCAGCAAGAAGCCTGGACTGTCTTGTAGCCCCACGGCAATGCACTTCACCTGGGTCCTTGGGTAGTGGCTCCCTACTGCAGCTAGGGGGAGGGGAGCAGCGGGCCACTGTGAAAGACCCCAGGGGCCACTTTTGGCCCACAGGCCATGGATTGCGAACCACTACCCCAAACTATGCCACTGCTGTGACATTTACATCAGTCACTGCTCTGTTCCACCATATCCACTCTCCTCTGTCCTACCCACATCCCACTCTCAGTATACTCCAACACACACAACCTTGCTATTACACTGAGGGGGTGGGAGGCACAGCTGGTGTAAGATGACAGAGCCACTTGTACCTGATTTATACCAGTGGAGAGTTCCTCTGTGACGGTGGGAATTCTCCACTGGCCATCTCCAGCTCCTTTAAGTCCATTTTGCACTGCTTACACAGAGCAAAGTGGCTTGAGCTAGCCAGAAAATCTGATCCTCTGTTTGTGCTGGGTTATAGCCCCACTCTATAGCTTCTCTCTGTGAATGCTGGAGTTGTCTGGGGATCAACTCAAATATCAATACAACCAATTTTCAGTACAAACCTTTATTTGAAATTGTGTTCCGCATGATGTGGTGTTCTGGTCTAGACCACCTCAGGATCATAGTTTCTGAGCACCTTAAAATGATGGCCTTGTAATTCTTCACCAACATTAAAGGAACCCCTTTATCTGAAACCGCATTTAATAAAATAAATGCCATGTCAAGTAAATGTGGTTTAACTGAACGGAGATAGTTTTTGTTGTCACTCATCTTCTTTTGCCAGGGATGCTCAGAGAGGGTCCTATAAGCACTCTGTATTTTCCTTACCCCTAGACTTCAGTGGTAACTTTGCCTGTGGAAGAATGAATGGATTTTTTAAGGATCTCATCCAAAAGACCCAGATACAATCAACTGCCTGAACTTCCACTTATTCCCCCTGTTGGAATGTGAACTTATGGTTTCAAGGAACCCAAACAGTTCAAACCAGAGAATTAGATTGCTAAACGTAATGATTTAATGTCTGAATGTGTAAATCAATATGTAAATGCTAACTATTATAAAAGAACCTCTCCAGATCTAAAAGACTGATCTAAAATATGTCATGAGATATGGACTTTTCTTGGATAAATGATTTAATTATGTATTTTTAAATATGCAAGTGTCCAATATTTTATTGTGTTCTTAGATATTGTTAGTGTTCAATATTATATTTAAATAAGAAAGTTTATTCACATTGTTTGTTGAAAGTCCAACAATGCCTCTTAACTACCATTTTGCTGAGTTACAAATAAACATATTTTTCAGCTGTTTCTTCCTTCCACAATGCCTCATCCTTTCTCAAATGGAAACTGCAACTACAGTGAGAATAGGATAACTAGTCGAGTGTCTTGAAATATAGCCCCCGTACATAGGTGGCACCTGGGAGGGATGCCAAGTTCCTATTCCATGTTCCACGGAAAACTAGAGATACTGCAGAGAACTCACAACCCGGGGGAGAGAGAGCTATTGTGTATTTAAGTCACCTGCAGGCCCAGAGCCAGAGATCTCAAGCTGACAAAGGTGGAAGGCATGAGTTTTCTGAATACTAATATTCTATCACAAAAATGCAAGGGGTCTAAGCCTCAGGTTTTTTTTTTTTTTTAAGATTGAGCAGGGTCACTGAGGGGGCACCATCTTTTAATAAAGCTGCTGTTGCCTCCTATTGCTCCACGTGGCTCCACTTCACCATTAACAGAGGTTCCATCACCACCCCCATAACTCCTAGCTTCAGTTATTGCCTCCCTATAGGCTCATTGTATGGAAGCTGAGAGCCAATCAGGTTCTGACCAGGCTCACCCACCCCCAGCGGTGGGTAGGGGCGGGGCACATCCCCACCAATGGGAAGGAAGTAACCAGAGCTGGTATGACAGAGGGGCAGCTAGGCCAAATCTGAGTGGCATTGGATCCAAGCACTTGGGCTCCTGTTCTCAGTCCCAGGGTCCACTCTGAGATTTCATGAGTATGTGAGACAGCTCAGGTATGAGACTTGAGGTGTCTGTCAAATCCTGGGCTGTTCCAAAGCCCCACCAAAACTTAGATGGTCCTGGGCCTGTCTACATTACAACAGTCTCTTGGGGCTGCACAATGCGATGCAGCACTGGCCAAAATCTTCACTGATGTTGTGCCTCCACCTTGGCTCTCCCATCCTCACAGTCCCTCCCTGGCACCACCCCCTATGCCAGAGTTTGAAAAGGGGTTCTCAGAAGGCTGCCTTGTGTGTTCCGCAGTGTCTGCTCAAGGAGGATCCTCTTCCAGACAAACAAGACACCTTTTCCCACTCCAACCCTTTTATGTGGCATAAAGGGTCTGGAGCCAGAGTGAGGCCCTCACCCAAAGTGTTTGGGCTTTGTGGGAGGCAAGAAGCAAGGGCTGGGACAGAAGGAATTAATTTATCCCACTACCTGTAGGCAGGCCACAGAGCAAGTCCTCCATACTTGTTACTCCAGCCTATATGCTGAAGGAATGCCCTCTCTGCAAATCCTACATAGGAATTTAGGATTTGCACAGGCACGTGCCCCATGCTCCACTATGGCCAACCCTCACTCTTCTCATATGCGCTTGCCCACTTGGGGCTGATGCATTGCTTTTGGAGCTTATATAGCGTCTGCTTCTGTGGTGCACAGAGAGTTCTGTTGGCCCCCTTTATGCGACCGGTCTGCCACTCCCTCTTCCCTGCAGCGTTCCACAAATGGATGTATACTCTCTACACCATGGGTGAATTGTAATTTAGGAGCATCTGATCTCACATCTAATAAAACATGTGAGAGGAGGATCAGTTCAAACAAGGGGAAAAAGGTGACACAGAAAGACAGCATTACGTAAAGGTTCTGTGTGACTTCATATACGGTTGAACTTCCTTGCCCACAGTAGAAGCTGTGAAAGGAAGAAGAGGGAAAACAGGAGAACAGAAATTCTGTGAGTTTCACACAAAAAAAAATCATAAAATACATAGCTAAGCAAAAACAATAGACTGCATTCACTTTTCCCTGCAAGCCCCACAGTCCTCCTAGTCCCAAAGTCCTGAAATTTAACCTCTGCAAAAAAACATTTTTAGTTTTAAAGAATTACATTGTCTTTTTCCTGAAGAAAACGTTGATACTTTATTCAGACTTTGTTTAAAAGTGGATCAAGCCTTTTTTATCATGCAAAGTGCTATATTTCACTCCTAATGGAAATAATTAAACTTGGTTAAATATGGGATGAAGTAAAGAGGAGATAAACAGCCATACATCTCATCAGATCATACACTAAATTGCCATGATCAGAAAACCTAATGTTTTAAACAGAGGTGCTACCAAAGCTGAAAAAAAAACAACTCCATTCATTGTCATCATCCATGGTCACTGCCGACGGAACAGGTTTTAAGATTTATGATAGTAGCAGGTGCTGCAATGACAGTCTGTGTGGTTCTCTATCTTCACGTTGTCCTTAAGGGTGATCTTTTAAAAAGAAACACACACAACATTATAATGAACTACATTTCTAAAACAAAATTCTTCATGCAAAGCATTTCTGAAGCCTTTATTTTCTCAACTATATACTTTACAAAAATCTTCTGAGATATAGGTACCAAAATGGCACCTGAATTCTTCATAGTATAACTCTTGTTTTCTACAGCTCAGAGCCACAAAGGCAATGCTTGATTTGTGATGAAAGAGGCGCCAGGACTCAAGCAATTAGGTGCCGGGACTCAAGCAGCTTTTTACTTGCATAACTACCACGCCTAGAGGTGCCACAGCTCAGCCCTGGCACAAATTAAGCACTGCACAAGGGCAAGGTTTTCTAAAGTGATTAGTGATTTTCAGTCCCTAACTTGACGCATCTTAAAGGGGCCTGCATTTCAGAGACTGTTGAGTATCCACACTCTGAAAAGCCAGGCCCCTGTAGGGTTTCTAAAGGTGGACAACCCCCCCCCCCAGCATGAAGACACTCAAAACAACTAGTCACTTAAAAAAAAAAATCTTGGCCAAAGTATATTGGCAGAATGGGAGCAAGTATAATCCAGGAGAGCTAGAGGTGTTCTATGCCCTGCTCAGATGCAGACCCAGAGCCAAATTTTCCTCTCACACTAGTGTAAATCTGAAATAATTCCATTGAAGTCAATTGATTTCTGTTGGCATAAGCTTTTGCCGCCGTTAGATCGATTGCTCTGGATCGACTGAGCAGTCCGTGTAGACCCGCTCAGTCAATCCAGCAAGCGACGCAGGAAAACCACCCCGGTAACTGGCGTAGCGCTGCATCGAAGGGAACGCTGTTCCCTTCAACGCAGCACAGTGTGGACGGCACACGGAAGAGATGCCGTGAAGTCGATGGGAGATACGCAAGTCGACTGCCACTGAATCCCGAAGGTAAGTGTAGACCAGGCCTGAGAGGAGAATAAAACCCATGGCTTTGCAAAGATGCCGTGCTCATCAACCAGCAGAGGCACAGATGAATCTACCGTTGTTTAACAGTGACACAAAGTATTCACACTGGCTTTGCACACCGAACTATTGGGAGAGACAACCAGTTAGTGCTTCTTCAGCTCCTCCAGCCCCTGAGCCTGGGGAAGGGCTGTGACTCCTGTGCACCCCCTACAGAAGGGTTTGTAATTACTGGCTGTATGTAATCATCGACTGAGAGGCCATACCTCCATTCCTCCCTAAAACCACCTCCATGCTTGCCTATGTGGAGCTGGCACAGAGGTTAGCTATCGTGTGAGCAATGGGTGGGCAGTTTTGCTGCATGCCCACTACCCAGCCATTGTGGACTCACTGAATTGGTAGCTTTACACATGCCCATACCTCTGGTGAATTTAAGGCTCTGTTATATGGAAACAGGTTACAAATAAACAGGCTTCATTGGAGACATACTGGTACTATTTTTTCCCCTCCCTAATATCTCATTTCTTGTCCTGATCAGTCTCCCTGCTGGTCAGAAGTGCTCCTGCCTATGCAGGAAATAGGCAAGGGAAATCACATCAAATAGAGTCAAAACACCATTTCTGTGGTATTTAGGGAGATATTGCATGTCAGGAGGAATTGCCAAAAAGAAGGAAAAAAAAACTGGGGAAGCGGCAAAAATTCAGAGCCAGGCCTTCAGCTGGTATAAATCAGTGCAGTGCTATAGAAATCAGTGGCGCTCCAACAATGTATTCACGCCAGCTGAGGAGCTGGCCCTCGATGTTTACCTAATGTTTAACATTTTAATGTCTTTAAAAGAATAAAAATCACATGCTCAGAACATAGGTGTTTAGGGTTTTTTTCCTCAGATGGTGGTTAAATACCCTACGGCAGGAACATGCTCTGCTCTAGTCATTGAGTTGGTACGTCGTATCATGGAACAAGCTTAAACAGGTTTCAGTCTTGTCCTTACCTTTGTAAAGGCTTTTGCTACACAGCAGGTTGCCTCTGATGTAATGTTCTTTGGAACCAACATTGTCTTCTTTGATCTCACCGGAGTGGGATAAGCCCTTGAGAAACAACATCCCGTGCACTGGTAAATGGGAGATCCTGGCTTTGAGAAGAATCTGTTCTCCCCTAGCTTGCATTCCGGACAACCTATCACAAATACATAAGTAACAAACTACTGCATGTTCAATAAACAAGCCGTTGAAAGGCTTCCCTATATGCCGTAGCTGATTTGAATTAGATTTTTATTTTCACTAACAGACCAAAAAAAAAAGTACAACTTGGCTCATACTGCTGGTCATCCCCAATTATCAGCTAACAGAAAGAAGGATTTTCTTGGTTTGGAGCTCTGGAACACTGACAACTTGCAAGGCTACATTCATGGCATCTTTCCATCTCAGGCACAAACATTTATGGTTTCCTTTCCATGTTTCTAATTAATTTTCTTTATGAGTGGGTTGTATGCACAGTTGTTGTCTCTAAAAACTTAGTGGCTTTAAATAATTAAACCGCATTATCACAGGACTTGCAGTATTTTTTAGACATTCCCTGTGTTAACAGATCAAGTTGCCTAAGGCAATAATGAACCCTTTTTAAATTGAATCACTGTTGCCAAGGTTGTCAAAAGTGACTAGTGATACTGTGTGTCTCCACGGTTACGTGTTTAACTTGAGACTCATTAAAGGAACCTGATTTTCAGAGGCCAGATGCCAGTCCCCACTTTCTAAAAGTCAAGCCCCTTGAAGCGTATCAAGTTGGGTACCCAAAAATTGAGGTACCCATAATCCCTAGTTGCAGGAATATGCATTTAAGGTTAAATATATGATTAAGTGCTTTCTTGAGTGGGGATTAACTCAATTATGTGCCTAAAGCTAAACGTGCTTAAATACATAACTGAAATGGGATCTCAATGGGATAATCCACTTGCAAATCACGAATAATGTGGTCATCCCAGATTGAAGTCGGTGGGATTTAAGTATATGCTTAAAATTGAGCCTGTGTTTAAGCATTGTTCTGAATTAGGCCCTTGACAAATCAGGGCATAAACATACCCCCTATTTTATAGAAACAAAAATATTTTACAAAAGTTGTAAAGAGTTTTTAATTTGTTACTGGGGCTTATTCTTACAATCTTCCACATGTACAGTCCAGAGGTGAGATTCCATTCTGCGCGTGTATTTTAAGAATTGCAGGACAGAGCTCACAGCCCAGAGAGTAGAGCAGGGGGGTCTGTTTAAGTTACAGCAGCTTCCGCAGGCTGTACTATGAACTGCAGCACTACCTGGGATCTCCACAACATTGTGCCGTGACCCTGCCCCTGACACGTTCCTTCCACATTGGTTACGTCCACACTGCATGCTATGCCTGGGCTCTGACTAAGGACTAAGCCAACACCCCCCCCTCTGTGCACACACAAATCAGTCTGACTCAGGTCAGCAAGCACTCAGGACCCAAGGCCTAGGACTCTTCTGGGGAGAGAGGCTCAGATCCCAAATCCTGCTGGGACTCAGGTTAAAGCCCTATGATTTTGCAGTTTGGCTGCAGCTCAAGCCACAGACCTAAGTCAGAAGGGCTGCATAATGCAGTACAGACATGTTAGCACAGTTATGAGACTTAGGGATAGCAACTGTAAACCCAGATTTAGAATGCAGTGTGGACACTCAAGCATGAGCTTGGAAACACCGAGTCCATAAGCCCAGGTCCCACAGGTGTAGTCATAGCCTGTCAGCCTTGCCCTCAGCATGGCCTTTACACCAGGGTTTGTGAGGGGACCTTGGGAGACAGTCTTACTGTTGTCTTCCACAATATCTATGCCAGGGGACTCTTCCCCTGGCCTGTTATGAGGCTTCTAGGGCCCTTTTACACTGTGACTGTCATTTTACACAGCATAAGGGGCCAGAGCAGGGGTGAAGATCTCACCCCTGTTGTGTTAGTTAGCATGACATCAACCACACAGGACTCAGTGGGAGAGAAAAGACGATAAATTTAAAATACCTCTAAAATTGACCTACAATAGCTTTTCTAAAAAATACAATGACTTTAAAATCCACTAGCCCAGAATCTACTAGGGGTAGACGCATATGTTGTCTGTTATCTTGAGAAGCCATAGCTCTTCTCTTTCCAGTGTTATAAAGCCCTCATTTGTAGCCCTGAAGGGTCACAAATGGACTTTCAGCTTGTTCTGGTTCAGGAATTAATATTACATACCATCACCTGAGGGCAGTGTCATTTGGGGGGAACCTCACATTTGGAAAAATCCCTCATTTGGAGAAGAAAAAGGAAATATTTTTATAGCAGACAGGCTTGGGTGTTGTTTTTTTAATAATGCTAGCAGCTTGAAGCTACTTAGAAGTTTGTAATGATGGAAATAGTCCTAGTGGAGAAAGATTAGTAGATAATATGCAGGTGAAGTAGGCAAAGGTCCCATGAGTAGGATGGACATTGGTTTC
The DNA here is from genome assembly GCA_007922155.1 of Mesoclemmys tuberculata. Lineage (NCBI taxonomy): Eukaryota > Metazoa > Chordata > Testudines > Chelidae > Mesoclemmys > Mesoclemmys tuberculata. The sequence continues at coordinate 8,320 of ML677127.1, read as the reverse complement.
ACAAAATGAAAAACGTGAAGGAGGGTATGTCTACACTACAGAGATTATGTGTGCCCATGGAGTTGAAGGCTGAGAGAAGGGATGTCAGAACACACCTCAATGAACAAAGTGAGCTATGCTGACAGAAGCCCCTTCTGTCAATATAGCTGTGCCAACATAACTCTAAGTGTAGACACAGCTATCTCAGTCAGGTGTGTGGTTTTCTCACACCACTGACCCATGTGGCTATGCTGATATAACTTTTCAGGAGACACCAGGCCTGAGTTGCAACTGCACAAAGAGAATTTTCTGTGTGTACAACTCTGTGCTGATAAACAATGTAATAAGTGATATCTCAGTGTTAGATGAAATGTACACAGTGGCATTTAAATGAATATGTAATAAATCACGAAAGCATTATATTTTCATTTCATGTTCATATTACAATCTAGCACGCCAAGAAATGTATCTGGTAGATAAGATTTATGATCACAGTATGCTGTGGATGGGAATTTAATTAATGTTTTTATTGACACACATCTTATGTTGTATTGTTATTTCTGAATGTTAAAGGTAGCTCACCCTGCATGAGGAACTCTCCATCTGGAAAAGAATGAAGAATATGCAAAAATACGGACAGCATGACTAGAGTGACTGCTGCATACTTTCCATAGCAATCCATGATTCTTCTGCAAAGAACAGACAAAAACAAAGATTTACTCTGACATTCGTGCATTATTGTCACTGGAAACACCATCAGCGACAGAGACTATTTAGAATTACGTTTAGAAACTGCAGACGTATTGTACTGATGTTCATTTTATAGCCTGACCTCAGGAGCACCATCTTAACAATAATAGTTTCTCTTTTTGTATCTTTAATACCTTTTTCTGGATGTTCACTTAAACAAAAAACATAAAAGATATACCTGGCTAATATTTATGGTAGGTTCAGAAACAAGCAACTGACTAGGGGAAAACAGAAGCAAACATCTGTAGTCTGACCAGGATAAAGAAACCTGGACATGATTTTCAGTTAAAATAATTGCATAATTAACACATGAAATTTCAGCCTAAGGGTCAGATCTGCATCCCTGCTCCGACCCCTTAGGTGCCAGGGCAGCATAAAGGGACCCTCAAAGCCTCACATCCATGAGGGAGCAGGATTCCCCTAGTGCAGGCACTGCAGAAGGCTTCCCCTTAAGCCCCACACGCCCAGGCAGAGGTAGCAGCTGGGAGGTGAGCATGGGTGCAGAAGGGTGTGGTGTGCCAGAAAGGAGGGAGTGGTACAGGATGCAGGAATTTCAGGCAATGCAATAGTCCCCGGGCTATCAAATTTACACCAGTGTCTCCTCCAGCCCGCAGATCAACCCAGGATTGGAAGGGTGTCAAGGTAGTTTAAAGCCATTGTCACGGGGGGGGGGGGGGGGGTTTTTTAAAGTAAAGCGGGTCTGACTCCCTTATAGCCGGAACAGATGCTGTTAGTTTGGCCAATTAAGAGAGTGGAGCAGCACCTGGGGCTAAAAAGATCAAGGGGAGACCTGGAGAGTCAGTCAGGAGACTGCAGGAGGGGATCTCCGGGGAAAGCTGCTGAGACAGCAGAAAGCTCTCTGCAGACTCTCCCTGGAAAGAGGGGGGAATTGCCAGCACCAAAGCCCATGCCAGAAGGCTGAAGAGGACAGAAGGCAGATAGCAGCAGAGGGCGATTCCTCCTGGCTCTCAGAGCTGGAGAGCTGAAGCTGGAGGCCTAAAAGGGATGGAGGCTGGGAGTGAGGTGTGGTGAATTATGCCGGGCACCGCCGCCACTTGATGTATTGTCTGGACTGTGGCTCTGGATCTTGGGTTCTGGTGTGTGTGCACAGGCTTCCTTCTGTAATAGCCCCAAGGGCTGCTTGCACTTAGAAAGACTGTTCGGACCTTTTCTGGGGACTCTGAAGGAGAGAAACAGAGGCAGGTGCACCTGGCATGCACAGCCTGCCACAGAAGGGTGCTCCAAATGGGGCAGCCTTGTGACAGCCAGCATTGCTCTGCTCTGTAGGCAGTGAGAGCTCGCAGAGGCATGGCACAGAGGCTCACCCCAAACGCTTTGCTTATCTGGCCAGATTTTTTTTAAAGCCTTCACTGAGGAGAAAATGAAGTCTCAGTTTTCTTCCTATCCTCGCTGCAGGTGTGCTGTGCTAATCGAGGTTACTCATGTTGGAACAAACAGAATCAGCAGGAAACTTTTTACAAGTACTTTGGGGTTTCTTGCATCTTACACTGAAGCATCTGCCGCTGGCCACTGTTGGAGACAATATTGGACTAGCTGGACCATGGTTCTGATCCAGTATGGCAATTCCTATGACAAAATCCAGACTGGCTTTCTCTTGCAGAGCCCAATCTCAGAGTCAGGACCATCTGATATGGAAGGGCCTTAAAACACTAGGTGGACTAAAGAAAAGTGTTCAAATCTTGTGTTAATCTGCACTATGCGTATATAATCTACAGTGCTGAACATTCTAGCTATTGTAAATCAGTTGGCCAACTTTCAACGTAGCTAGTGCCTTTGGTATCAAGTCTGCAAACTTTCTTCTTAAGCACTAAACTTCCTTATTGCACTGTCAGCCAAAATCTGCCTATTCAGCCCAGATAAATTTACTTCTGTGCCTGCCAGTCTATCTCAGAAAACCGTCTATAGCAGCAATTACCCATTTTAAAATAACTCTCCTAGAATGGATAGTCCTAGGCCCTTCCTTCTGAAGTGAATTGAAGTTATTTATATCCTGAGCTGAGGTAATTGAGTCCATGGAGAGCAGCATTATATAAAGGAGAGCTAAGTACTAGATTCTACATCTAGTGCAATCTGGGCAGATAGTAAATACAGGTAGTGCTTTTTTTTTTTTTTTTTTTTTGTCTTACACAGCTCAACTATGACTCAGTTTAAAGATTTTATTTCAGGTCTCTTTACAACAGACACACCCAGTGGTTTACAACAATGGATCCTTCATTGCCGTTGTAGAAAGACGACCCTGTCAGAGGGCTATTAATGACTCTTACATTGATAAAAGGTTCCACTGTCATGTATTCACACTAAGGCCCCAATTCTGGAACTAGATCCTCTAGAACAGACCCCTGAAGTTGCACGGAGCCCCGTTGACTTTCTGGGGGCTAAGCTCAGGCATAGGAGTCTGTGCTAACAGGCCCAGTTTGCAGGATCAGGATTCAAGTCTGTGAGCTAAATACATAATTTTGTAAAAGACAACATTACATTGCATAGGCAGTAACAAAAACGTTTGCTAAATCTGTGGTTCCCAGCCTGTGGTCCGGGGGCCAAAAGTGACCCTTGGGGGCTTTTAAAGTTACCTGCAGCTCCCCTCCCCTGGCTGCAGAAGGGAGCTGCTGCCTAAGGACCCAGGCGGAGCATGTTGCTGTGGGGTTAAAAGACCAGTGCAGGCTCCTTGCTGCAGCCGAGGGGATGAGAGATCAGCACTCCCCTTCCCTGGCTATATCAGGGAACACGGCAAAGCACTCTGCCTAAGTCCAGAGGCACTGGGGTCCCTGCTGGAGTCAGAGGGAGGGGAGAGCAGTGCTCCCCTCCCCCAGCTCCTCTCTCCGCCTGGGTCCCTAGGTGCTGGGTTGCTGCTAGGGCCAGAGGGAGGGGGAGCACTGATCTCCCATTCCCCTGGCTGCAGAAAGGAACCACTGCCTAGGGACCCAGGTGGTGCGCACGGGGCTACAGGACACATGCGGTTTCCCTGGTGGAGCCAGGGAGACAGGAGATATCTTCGCTGAACTCCTTCTGTCTGGCTGCAGTGGGAGTGGGGGAGAGAGGCTGCAGCGGAGACTGATGGCCCTTCAGGGTTGTAACAATGATATCTGTGACCCTCGAGCCAAAAAGGTTGGGAGCCACTGTTCTAAATGGATTAAATTTTATCTGTTAAGTACAAAAGTTATCAACACTAATACTAAATGATAATGATCCTCCAGGGAAGGATCATACCAAAAACCAGCTCTGGGACATTGAACCTTAGCTAAAGGGATCTTCTAAAAATACAAAGGCAATCAAAATAAACACTAAAGCCAAAAATGGAGAAATTAAAATCCTTAGCCAAATTTGCTGCCATCAGATCGATTGCTCTGGATTGACTGAGCAGTCTGTGTAGACCCGCTCAGTCGATCCAGCAAGCAACGCAGGAAAACCACCCCGTAAGTGGCGTAGCACTGTGTCGAAGGGAATACTGTTCCCTTTGGCGCAGTGCAGTGTGGATGGCACTCGGAGCAGACGCCGCGAAGTTGATGGGAGATACGCAAGTGATTTACATCACCTGCGTATCTCCCGTCGACTGCCGCCGAATCCAGAAGGTAAATGTAGACGGGGCCTTAGACTCCACATGGAGGTTACTGAAGTGTCCCATAACAGTCACAAAAGGCATGCACATCCCTAAACAACAAAAATAGCAAAAAGGCCAGGGAGGAAAGAGCATGGGTATCTCCTGCTAATGGCAATCCAGATCTAATGAAGGCATCACAAAGGAACAAAAATTAAATAGATAATGTGCAAGGTAGAAATTAGCAGCGTGAAGTGGACTTTGAAGAGCAATTAGTCAAAGACACAAAAACAAATAACAAGAAATTAAAATATATCAGAGGCAGTTCTCAAAATCATGCAGTAAAATATGTAAACGCCAGTTTTATGAAATCAGCATTATGAAAAGAGGTAGGATGAGATCACCTCATTATACATGAAACATTCAGTTTACAATAAAACCATTTTAAGGCAAATGCAGGTTGTCAATAAAAAAAAAACCCATGAAATGAGAGAAATTATTGTTTACAGTTTATATAGTTGACATACAAGAGTATCACCCATGGCTGGGCAGCAGCACAGTGCAAACCATGGATTTGATCACAGTAGCACACCAGCATATCCTCAACATGAAAGAAGAAGGAGAAGTCATCCTGTCCAGCATTCTAACAAAGCAAAAGGACATATTTCAAGGAGATGGACACTGAGAGAGCAAGCTGAAGTTAGATATAGCCTTGCAAATGCAGCCCATGAGACTATCAAAATGTAGAATTGTATTAGCTTTGGTGGAGCCACTGAAGAAGAAACTGGCAAGTCCACAAAGAATTGTTCTTATGCCTGCTGAAACTAGTACAGCAACCTAGCAATAAGTGACAGAACCTTCAGGAAAACTGAGGATCTGCACTGATCCAAAACCACTTAACAGAGCATTGAAAGGAAGTCAGGACCCATCCCCAACCACTGAAGATGTACTACCCAATTTAACCAGTGCAAAAGTATTCACTGTTTGATGTCAAGAATAAGATCTAGTGTATTCAGCCACGTGACAACCTTTGCCACACCTTTTGGCAGGCACCACTGTGTACGTATGCCTATGGAGATCAGCCCCAGAGATTTGTTGCAGTGTAAATTGAACCAGGCACCAGAGGTCAAGACTGTAGCTGATAACAATTGTATCAGGAGAAGGAGAGGTCAAGGAAGACACAATCCAAGACCATGGTATCAAGCTGCAACAGCTCCTATTCAGGTGCCAAAAGCAGAAAATTTGGTTGAATGCAGACGAGTTGAAGCTGAGGAGAACTGAGGTCTGCTACATCAGACATATGCTGACTTCTGTGGCACCTGGCCAGCCTCTCAAAGAACTGAGAGACATTAAGGAGATGCCCAGACGAAAGGATGTGAAGGGAGTCCAGCGATTTACAGGAAGGGCTAACTATCTTTCCAGATTCTAGACACACCTAGCAGAAGCCTGTTAGCCCTTAGCCCAGTTAACAAACAATGATAGAGCGTGGGATGGGTCAGAGACCCAAGAACAGATATTTGGAAGAGTCCTAAAAATCATAAGCAAGGTACCAGCCCTAAATACTATAGTCCTGTGGAGCAGCTAGAGCTACAATGTGAGGCCACAGAAGGAGGCCTAGGAGCAGCACTGGTGGGGCAGCTGGCTTTGCATAGCATTTGCTAGAGGAGCCCTGACAGACAGAAAAAGGGGATATGCTCAGATAGCAAAAGAGCTAATGGCTGTGGTCTCTGGACTGATTCCCGTTTGGACACCAGGCGGATGTGCAGTCTAATCACAAGCCATTAGAAAGCATCATGAAGAAGTCACTTGCTGAGTGCACCTAAGCCACTTCAACACATGTTCAGGGTGAGGATAAGGCACCGCCCAGGGAAGTCGCCCTGGTGGCAGATACATTGAGCAGAGCACACCTTCGAGAGTACAGTGCACATAGCTTGTGGAACAAGAGACAGACTATCAACATGCTACCATACTGTCACATCTCCGATGGGAGGCGCCAGGCAAGCCACTAAAGCACCAGACAGGATGGGGTGCTATTGGCAGTAATGTAATTTATACGCCAGGATTGGTCAGTTTGCAAGGAACAAGTGTCACAGGAGGTGACCCTCTACTACTAGAAGAGGGATGATCTGCGTACGCAAGATGGGATGTTGCTGCCAGGGGACCGAGCAGTAATCCCAGCCCATCTAAGAGCTGAC
>VOCS01057771.1:0-19901 GCA_007922155.1 Mesoclemmys tuberculata | reverse complement strand
GGGCTGCGGGTCGGGGTGGAGGGGAGCCCAGGGCAGGGATATCAGGGGGCTGCGGGTCGGGGTGGAGGGGAGCCCAGGGCAGGGATATCAGGGGGCTGCGGGTCGGGGTGGAGGGGAGCCCAGGGCAGGGATATCAGGGGGCTGCAGGTCAGAGTGGAAGGGAGCCCAGGGTGATGGTTCTAGGGTCCGGGCTGGGAGCTTTGCCCGCAGCATCCCTTGCTCCTGGGACGCGTGGCGGGCGCTCTGGCTCCTGGCTCAAAGCCGGGCTCCTGAACCCCCGCGGCCAGACGGCAGTAACGCAGCCATCTCGCCCAGAGCCTCGCACTGCATGCTGGGATTTAAGGCGCTTTAGATTTGATTGGATAATCCCGGGATTTAGGCCTGCTAAATCCGAGGCGAGGCGGGAGGGGGAGGTGGGATTTGGAGGGTGGGATTAGAGCTGGCAGCTCCCAGACGGCTGCCTTCTGATCTGGGGCAGGGGGATCAAGTCACTGGCACGTCCTCACCCTGGCCTGAGCCAGCCAAAAGCTGCCCCCCACTAGGAAGCCCAAGTCACCTGGCTACACCCTTCACTCAGAGCCGGCAAGGCAGCTCCTGGGGTTACCCAGTGCCTGGGGCCTCCAGGCTCCCCCAGGATGGATGATCCTGGCTTTTGGGCCGCTAGCAGCTCAGAGCCTTCCGCCTCCAGGCCATGAGGCTGGGTCCTGCTGGCTGCTGGAAAAGGTGCTGTGCAAATGGGGGGGGACCAAAGATTGCCCCACGCCTTCCTTCCAATGGCAAATGGCACCTGAGGGCTCCTAGGCCATTGGAGACAGAGCAGGGGGGCACCCCACAGTGCCACAGGCTTGGGGCCATGCAAGCCCTTTGGGGGCTCGGGGTGGGACAAGCTGAAAGCAGAAGCCCCCGTCTCCCCGAGGGATGGTCCCTAACTCATTTCGCCTCCTTGGGGTACTTAGCACCTTGGAGGTATTCATTTCTAACAGCCAGGAGGGCTTTTGTTCAGTGCAATAATTGCACTCTCCTCTCTGCTGAATAAGGGAACGGGGATATTCTCTTCTCTCGGATTCCTGGCAATTCTCCCACCGGCCCACAAAGCACCTGTCCCACTTGCCGCTTCTGAGGGCTGTTGGGGGTGGTCGGAGGTTAGCATGTTTCCCACCGGGCCCCAGCAGAGGTGGGGTCACAGTCCCCCCCGTGCGGGAGAGCTGGAAGCTAGCAACGTTGCTAATGCCTGTGAAACTGCCCTGCCCTTTCTCGACCCCAGCCGCCGCCTCTGACTCTTGTGCCAAGCTCTGGCTCCTGGGAGGGTATTTATTACCATGGCAACTGCCCCTGGGCCTGTTGCCCCAGTTGCAGAGGGGATGGTCTTAGCAACATAGCAACAACTCCCGCCTGCGAGTCTCCGTTCAGGTGTTTAGCATCTGCCAGGAAGCGCGACACAGATGGGGGCCCCGTTGGGCCAGGCGCTGCCCAGACAGGGAGCTCTCAGGTTGAATAGACCCGCATGGGAGGGGAGACTAAAGGCCAGAGAGGAGAAATGATTTGCTGTGGTCAGTGGCAGTCCTGGAATTGAACCCAGGCGTCCTGCTCGTAGCCCCCACCCCCCAACTAGGCCCTTTAGCGTCTCCCAGCTTCTCCCTCGTCCCAGGTGCTAGCCACTCCAGGGAGACTCCGCTGCAGCTGGTGGCAGCTGCTGTTGATCTGTTAGGACGGTGGATCGATGCCATGTGGAGCTGGGGGGGGTCCTGGATCTCCAAGGCGTGGCTGGGTGGGATCTGCCCTGGGTGGTCTGAGCCGTGGCTAAGCCCACGAGCAGCGACCACTGCCGCTCCCGGCTGCAGAGGAATCCCTTAGCGAGAGAGAAGCCCCTCACCTGGGCTAGCTGCTAAGAGCAGAGGGAACCGTTTGCCGGGCTAGTCCGAGCTGCTGCCTGGTCCTATGAGAGACTTCCTCAAACCTCAGGGGGGGTCGCGTTCAGGCCTAGGCCAGCCGCCTCCCCCTGGGATTTGAACCTGGGCCCTCCAGCCCCTTTCCTGCTAGCAGGGAGCCAATGGAAATTAACCCTCGTGGGGTAATCGTGGCAAAATCCCCACCGAGCAAGCGGCGCTGGCAGGGTCTGAAAGGCCCTGAGTCCGGGAGGGGCAGGAAAGAGGCACAACCGGGCCAGGTTGTTTTTGCTCTGCTGTTGAGTCCAGCAGTTGGGGGTCTCTGCTAATGGTCTCTGCAGTACAGGAGGGCTCCGGCTGCCTGGACACCCCAGCGCCCCAGTAGAGGCACAAAGTGCAGCCGAGTGACCCTCGGGAGGGGCTGGGCCCAGCGCCAGCCACAGGCGCAATAGCGTGCTACGTGGCAGGCTGTTGCAGTGTTAAGTACATGCCACGCCCTAGAGCCAGCTGCATCTCAGCACCAGGTGAAGGGCACCTAGCTCCGGGGACATCTGTCAGAGCTGGGTGAGTTATCCCTGTATAAACAGCTGCCCCACCCCAGAGGTTGCCGCATCTCCGTGCTGGGCAAGGGATCCTTGTATTAACATAAACAGCCCCTGCAACCCTCCCCAGGCGTGGCTGCTTCTCGGCACCAGGTGAGGGAGTCCTGGATCAACAGCCGCCAGGGAAAGGCCACTGAGCAGGCCTGGGGGGTATTTCTGCCTTTTCCCCTCGGGCCTCCCGCTCTGCCCCCGTTTGAACATTTTGTGCCTGTTAACCCCGGCCCCCTCGCCGCCCTTTATTTTTCTTCCCCTTTGCTCAAACCATCCCCCCGGCCCCAGCGGTGTTTATAGAGATAAATGATTATGTCAGTGTGGTTACTAGGTAACACAGTGGGTAAATTGGGGATGAGTGGGCGGTTGCCATGGTTCATATTCTCTGGTTGCCGTGGTTACTGGGCATCTGCTCCTTCCCCCCGACGTGACAGCCCGGCGAGGTGAGGTTGCGATGACTTTGTCATGGGCAGAGAAAGCGGCGTGGTGCGTGGAGTGGGGGTGGCGGGGGCAGAGAGGTGCCCAATAACCCCAACCCGGGCCAGGAGCCTTCTCCATGACGAACAGCGGCGTCCCTGGTTACTGAAATTAATTCTCCTTCCTCGTCAGCACCCGAGCTCCTGGCTCGTTGTTAAAACCCCTGGCTAATCAGCTGAGTCATGCACCTCTTCCCCCCCCCCCATTGCCCTGCTGCCCCCAGTTAGCTACCCCCCACAGAGCCCTGCCATGTTTAGCTGCACCCCACATGGCCCTGTCCCCCCACACCCTATTTAGGGGCACCCCACACTGCTGGCCTGGTCATGAGGGGAGGTGCGCCCTTCTGAAGGCCAAAAAACAGCACGGCTGAGCCGCTGGGACGGGGCGTGATTCCCCAGGCCCTTGGCTCGCTGCCCCAGATGTACAGCCCCGATCCAGCCCCAGGTGCAGGGCGTGGCTCCCCTGGGCACAGCCCCAGTCAGCAGCTTTCCGGTGGTGGGCCTCCGGTACGGCGGTAGGACTTGGCTGGGGGCCGGTGAGTTGCACACGCACGGTGGCCTGGGCACTGGGGTGAGAGATCCCTGTCTAAACAAATGCCTTGCCCTAGAGGCGGTGGCATCTCGTTTCTGGACCCTGTGCTCTCTGTATAAAAAGCCGCCCAGCTCCAGAGGCCCCAAACCCAGCCTGAGGGATAGCAACAGCCCGACCGTTTCTCCCAGGAGCTTTGGAGAGCTGGGTACTACTCCCACCTCTGCTGAGTGACGGGGGGCGTGTCCCTTCCACTCTCGGTGCCTCAGTTTCCACTCCGGCCCCTTGTCTATTCACGCTGTGCACGGCTGGGACCTCCAGATGCTATCGTCATGCACATTTGGGGGGTGCTGATCTGCCCTCTTGCCCCCTCAAGGGGGAACAAGAATGGGGGGGGTCTGGGAATCTCACCCTGATCTAGGCGTAAGGCGAGGCCTTTGATCTCTGGGTCTCTACAGCCAGCGCTAAATTCCTGATGCTTTAAAGGGGCTGAATACACCAGGGGACGCTGCCCCGCTGTGGCCTGGGCCCGTTTGCCAGCCTGTGTGCCGGGCTCAGGGTGCCAGGCTGCTCTGAAAATCCCCGGCTCCTTCGGGCGCTGCCAGGCCCTGTTGTTTTTTTTTTTTTACAGTGAGAAAGCGGTCCCCATGCTGCACTGGTTGCTGTGGCAACCGGAGATAACCCAGCAACAAAGCAAAGGCGGGAGGAGGGGGATGTGGAAGAAGATGCAGGATCAAGAGAGCCATGGCAACTGGCTATCCATGCGGCCTGCGGGTTGGGGTGTGTTTTCTTTTGCTGGGCAGGGAGCAGGGGTCCATCCAAAGGGTGTATCTGCTCCTAAAACCAGTGACCGACGGGCTGCTTGTAAGAAGTGTCTGAACAGGCGGTCTAGGAAGGGGGCCAGCTTCTCCGGCTAGATGGTTCCCCAGGAGATCTGCGCTTGCAAGGTAGATAGCTAGCAAGATTAGATTGGTGGCTGGATGGCCAGCTATAGATTGGCTGGAAGGACAGGTGGATGGATGACGAGTTGGACAGATATGACGGAGAGGTGGATCCCACAGACAGTGAGAGCCAACAGGCAGATAAATAGCCCGGCTAATCTGAAAGGGGCTGGGCATGAGGTTGTGTCTGGCCTGCATGGTGCTGGCCGGGGAGACAGTGTTTGCTTTGGAGCGGGATGCGTCCTTTTGCTGGGGAGGCTGACCAAGGGCGTGGGGGAGGAAGATGCACACAGAGGAGCCCTGCGCTGTCTCTGCCTGATCAATAGAGCTCAGTAGCTTAGTAATAATCAATCAGTCGGGCAATTAGCAGGGCTTTAATTACACTGATTGCGTGGGATCCGTGCCTCTCGCCCACCATACATGTCCCCCCCTGGAGAGAGACAAGGTGCAAAGAGCAGGCAGGCTGAGTGGGTGGGCGAGCAAAGTCCTGCCAGAAACACCGGCTGCTTCATGGGTTGCTGGGAGGCTGCAGAGCCTAGTGTCACCCCATCCGCATCCCCCAGATCCATCATGAGGCCAAATAGCCAGGCTGGCATCCTGGCCTAGCTTGGGCACAGACAGGCTGGGAGCGCGGGCTCTGTAAGAACAGATGCTGCCGGGTCCTCTGAATAGCAGGGGCCTGTTTCTTATTGATCCCCTGGTTGAGTTGTGCTGTTTTTTGGCCACCCCTGGGCTACCACTGTACCGGCGGGCGCTACTCTCCAGGGGCCCCGGTGCCTTGGGTGGCCTTGAGGGGCAGGACTGTGGCTGCAGGTGGTTCCAGGCAAAGGGGGAGCTGGGGCCAGTCCTCAGCCGTTGTGCACTGTGGCCGCTGCATTGAAGTCAGTGGATGCAGCTGAGGAGCCAACCCCATGACTTGGGGAAGGATGGCCCCGTGGTTAGAGTGCCTGCGAGCCTGGGCTCGGGTCCCTGCTGTCCCACACACTCCCTGTGTGCCCTTGGGCCAGGTTCTCCAAGATCAATGGGGTAAGGCCTTGGTTCTCTGGGCCTCAGTTTCCCCACCTGGACATTGGGGATCAGAGCCCTGCCCTGCTTCCCCGGCCGGGGGCTAGGAGGACAAGTGCAGGAAAGATTGTGAGGCCGCGATGGCGAGGGGCCCAGATCAGAAGCACTGAAGTCAGGTGGCTAGCCCTGGCTGACACCTGGCTGAACAGAGGCTCACCCCGACGGCTGAAACCTTGGAGGCAAAATAAGGCCTCGTTTGACGCCCCCCCCCCCCCTTCCCTCCTCTCTCTGCACCGAGCTGCTGTGTTCCTTTAATATGATTACACGTGCGTACAGAAACCGTCCCCGCGGCTGCTGAGATAATCCCACCGGCCCTAATCCTGGGCCTGGGCTCGGCCTTAACCCTCCCCTTGCTGGCTGGCTTTGCTCCACAAGGGAGCAGGCCAGGGGGGTTCGGGGGGGGGGGTTCTCCAGCGTGCTTCTGGGGGCGCTGGGCTGCAGGGAGCAGGCTGGGGCGTTCCACAAGGGACACTCCCCCTCCCAGTTAATGCCGCCAGCGTTCCCGTGCTGGGTGGGGACACTGGCTGGCTTAGCGGGGCCAGGAATGGGAGTCGGGGCCTTTCCGCTCCACGGGGCTCCAGCTCCAACCCGGCCCCGCATCCAGGAATGGGTGCCTTGGGGAGTGGGGCACGATGCCATTCGTTGCCAGTTCAATTCCAACCCTGGCTATTGGGTGGGTCTCAGGTCAGGAGCCAGGGGCAGGCACTTGGCTGGCAGCCCTCGCAGAGGGGCCAAGGCCTGAACTGGCCACAGACCGAGCTGCCCCCGGGGCCCAGGGTCTGACCCTTCAGGGTTGGGCTGTGGCGCCCTGGCAGGGATGAATCAAGAAACTGGCCCTGTGCCGTGCAGTCCCGGCGCTCCAGGCCTGTCAGTCGTGCCGCCCGCACTGGATCAAGTTCACGCTAAATAAAGGTGAGCCAGGGCTCCTGGGTTCCCATTCCTGGCTGTGGGCAAGAACCAGAACTTCTGGGTTCCCATTCCAGCTGCAGGTGAGAGCCAGGGCTCCTGGGTTCCCATTCCTGGCTGTGGGAGGGATGTGTTATCTAATGGTTAGAGTTGTGGTGGGGCTAGGAGTCAGGACTCCGGGCTCTAATCCAGGTTCTGACCTGCCCGGGTAACCCTGGCCAAGTCACAGCCATTCCCTGTGCCTCAGTTTCCCTTCTGTATGATGGGGTAAAGCTCTCTAAGAGGGGCTCATGCCCTTGTCAGGGTGGTCTCGTCGTTGAGGGGAGGAATCTGACCAGTGGATGGTCCCATCTCCAAAGGGGGGGCCACGCCGCTTTGAGTATCAGGGGCCACCTGGACATTTCCCCGATGTCTCTCCCTTCTCTTCCCCTTGCAGATGAACCGGCCGATCCAGGTGAAGCCAGCAGACAGCGAAAGCAGAGGAGGTACCCACAGGGCATTGGGAGGGGGCAGGATTGCCCTGGGGCCCCAGCTATCTATGCTTAAGCCCCCCCACCCACCAGAACTAAGGGGTGGTTTGCTGCCGCGACAGACCCCCCTCCTTCCAACCGGTGTCTGCAGAACAAAGCTTGAATCAGAGTGGGGGGCAGATCTCCCCCTTCCCATTTTCAGGATTCCTCACGAGGGCTTTCGCCCCTCCCGGGTCTCTTGTGACATAAGTTGAATACGGGGGTGGGGGTAGATAGATAGATGATGACTTGTGTGGAGGGGATGGATGGATAGAAAGATCAGCCAGGATCTAGGGAGACAGACAGAGAGACGGATGGGTGTTCTAGCATTTAAGGATACAGACAGACGGACAGACAGAGCAGGGTCTGGTCGGTGCTAAGGACAGGCAGACAGATCAGCAGTTTAGGCTCTAGGGATGGACGGATCCAGCCAAGCAAAGACATGACGCTCTCCAGCACCCTTTACAAACCTAACCTCCCCAGCCAGCCCCTGCCCCAGGGCTCCCCTCCCATCACAGCACCAGGCTTAGACCCACTGGCTGGCTCCTGGCTCCCTAGCTCCATGATCCCAGCCCGGGCCGAGCGGACGGGGTGAGAAGAGGCGTCTGGCCTTCAGCCCCTGATCCATGATGTTCAGCTGGCCTGGGGCACCCCCCGAGGCTCTCTGTGCTCGCAGGCGGGGCAGGGTTTCCCCCCCCCTTCAGCGCTGCCTCTCCCCTTCCAGAAGACCGGAAGCTGTTTGTGGGGATGCTGGGCAAGCAGCAGATGGACGAGGACGTCAGGAAAATGTTCGAGCCCTTCGGGACTATTGACGAGTGCACGGTGCTGCGAGGGCCCGACGGTGCCAGCAAAGGTGAGCACCACGGCTGGCCCTGCCCCCAGAACAGAGGGGGAGCCACAGGGGGCGCCATGCAGCAGGGGGCAGGATGGGGGTGCCATAGGGGGCCCATGCTGCACAGAGGACATGGCTTGGCTGCTGGGCGCCCTTTGGGCTCCTGGTCCCTTCTCCTGCGTAATTTCTCCCCATCTCCCGCCCTCCCTCCCCATCCCCTGCAGCTGCCCCCGGAAGCTGCGGCTGTCCGGGTTGCATGGCTGGTGTCCGTCCCCTCCGCTGGCCTGGGCTGCACAGGGGATCACTGGGCCTGTCTCCGTCGCCGGCTGGGCCCTGCTGTGTGGGAGAAGGGGGCCGGACAGGACCGGGCACACAGGGCTAAGAGGGGCCCTGCCAGCAATGGGCAGAGCCAGCAAGGGTGGGGGCTGTGTGTGGCAGGGGTAGGGGCAGGGGAGGGCATGGGTGTGCAAGGATACCCGGCTCGGGGTGCTGTGTGCACTCAGGCCTGTCCCCCTGCCACTGACTCTCCCCCCCCCAGGCTGCGCCTTCGTGAAGTTCCAGACCCACGCCGAGGCCCAGGCCGCCATCAACACGCTGCACGGCAGCCGGACGTTGCCGGTAAGGCATGGCCGGGCACGCTGGCCCCTGGGAGGGTGGCTGAGAGGAGGCGATTCCTAGCACCAGTGGGGATCTGTGTAACAGATCCCAGCCCCCTGCCCGGACCCTCATCTCCCAGGGCAGACGCGGGCACCCCCCCCGGGCACTCACCAACCCCCTGCCCGCTGTGGGGTTGAATCCAGGCACTGGCCCCTCTGAGCACCTTCCCCACCACATCCCACCCTCCAGGAGGCTCTGCCCAGGGCAGCCTGGGGCATCAGAGAACACCGCCAGGCCCGTCTGTCTGCAAGGACGGGGCTGGGCTTCTTGGCAGCATCCTGGAAACGCACAGGGCCCGTCTACACTGCAGCTGGGCAGACGGACTCATGCCAGCCAGGTGGAGGTTGTGGCTCCGGCAGAGATGCCAGGGGCCCAGGTGGGCTTGAGAGCCTGAAACATTGCCCGAGCGGCAAGCTCCCTTTGCAGCTAGAACCAGGCTAGCACGAGCCTGCCTGCCCGGGCTGGGCATGTAGACATCCCCCAGACCCCTCCTGCTCCAACACCCCTCTCCCTTCGTGCCTCCGGGCCTCTGATTCCCACCCCCCCGCCCCGGCCTCGGGGGCAGGATATTTCCCAAGGCTCTGCTGCCCCCCCATGGACTGAGCTCGCCACTGCGGCCCCCGGAGCCCACGGGGAATTTTCGGCGAAAACGTTTTTTAGTTTAAAAGTGCCAATGGGACGGTGTTATTGCCATGGGAACGGCTGGGCTCGGACCAGTTTCTCAACTGGGGCAAACGCCATTTGGCAAGCATGGGAAGGTCCCAATTCCGCCTGTTTGCGGTGACGGACTCCAGTCCTCGGAGGCGAGGTGTTTCCCAGCCCGTCCCACGTCACCATGACCCTGAATCCTGCTCAGGCATAGACCCTACAGCCCTTGGCAAAGGAGGGCAGGATCATTAGCCCCATTCGACAGGTTGGGGAAACCGAGGCACAGAATGGGGACAGCGACTTGCTCATGCTTGTCGAGCAGCAGAGACGGGAAGAGAACCCTGGAGTCTGGAAGCAAAGGCCAGGGCTCTGCCCGCTAGGCCCTATGTCCCAGGGAGGGTTGGAGCAGGTGCCTGACACAGGAGAGGAATCCCACACGCTCCCCAGCTGGCTGCAGGAGGAGGGGCTGGGGCAGCAGTGGACCGGACAGGTTTCCCCCGGGGCCTGTGTGTCGCCCCGGCTGACTGAGGCAGTGGGGTGGGGAGGTGTCACCGTCTCTGCCTGGCTCACTCGATTCCCGGGGGTGGTGGGGTTGCATTCTCAGGGCGCCTCCTCCAGCCTGGTGGTGAAATTCGCCGACACGGAGAAGGAGCGGGGCCTGCGCCGGATGCAGCAGGTGGCCAACCAGTTGGGCATGTTCAGCCCCATCGCCCTGCAGTTTGGGGCCTACAGCGCCTACACCCAAGCAGTAAGGGGCTGCCCCTCGGCCGCGGGCGCTGGGCTCTCAGCAGGGACGGGGGGGTGAGGAGGGGGCTCCGGGTCGGGATTGAGGGGCACCAGCAGAGCTGGGAGGGCAGGGGGGTGTCCCCACCAGTCCTGGGGTCCTTGCCGACCGGACTTCCCCCCCAGCTGCCCAGCGGACCCCCCCCTGACCCCCTCCTTCTTTCTCTCCCTCCCCCAGCTCATGCAGCAGCAGGCGGCCCTGGTTGCTGCGCACTCCGCCTACCTCAACCCCATGGCCACCATGGCCGCCGTCCAGATGCAGCAGATGGCCACCATCAACCCCAACGGCATCATCGCCACGCCCCTCACGCCCCTCACCCCCTCCTCAGGTAGGCATCGCGGCCCCCTCCTCCCCACAGCCGGCAGGGGCCAGGGGATGGAGCAGCACCCGGGTCAGTCCCCACCTCCAGCCCCAGCTGGCGGGCGAGGTGGGGCCGCGGGGTGGAGAAAGATGCCAGACAGCAAGGGGGAGAGGGTGGGAAACTGGGGTGGAAGGGGGTGGCAGCCAGCTGGGTTCTCCTCACAGGTGGGGAAAAGGCCCCGAACTCGTCCCGCTGCCCCCCCCACCTCCCCAACGTGTCTCTCGCCCACAGGTACCAACACGCCGCCGGCCATCGCCGCCACCCCCGTGTCAGCCATCCCGGCCGCGCTCAGCGTCAACGGTTACAGCCCTGTCCCCACGCAGGCCACGGGGCAGCCGACCTCCGAGGCCATCTACGCCAACGGGGTCCACCCGTACCCAGGTACGCGCCCCGCCCTGCTCCCTCCAGCCCAGCTGGCAGCGGGGCCCCACAGTCAAGGGCCGCCCCGCTAACTCTCTGTCCCATCTCGTCTCCCCTTTCAGCTCAGAGCCCGGCCGCCCCCGTGGACCCTCTGCAGCAGGCCTACGCTGGGATGCAGCACTACACAGGTCTCTGGGAGTGGGGGGCTGGAGGGGACCCAGGTGGAGGGGTGGGCGGGCACCTGGCGGGACGTCCCAGGTGCTGGCTCCAGATCTGAGCAGCCATGGGGTGGAGGGCAGCTCGGGGGGGGCTATAGGTCCTGGGGGGCCAGTAGGGGATGAGCCAGCAATGGTGGGAGGGAGCCTGAGGGCTGGGCCACGATCCTCTGCTGGGGAGCGCGTAAGCCCAGCCCACGAGTCACTCACGCTCGCCTTTGCCTCCGCACCAGCCGCCTACCCTGCGGCCTACGGGCTGGTGAGTCCAGCGTTCCCGCAGCAGCCGGCCATCATCACGCAGCAGCCGCCCCCGCAGCAGCAGCAGCAACGGGAAGGTAAGTGGGGTGTGGGGCCGCCGCCCCCCCCGCAGTGTCCTCCTGACACTGGCTCCCAGCACCATCCCCCAGCACCCCCTAGGCATTACTCCCCCAGACACTGGCCCCCTGAAACCATGCCCAGCTCTGCCCCCTGGGGCCCTGGCATTCCATCTCAATGCAAGGAGCGCCCACAGTGTGCCCTGCTCCAATGCCGCTCAGGAGGGAGGGGTCCGTGGGAGGCAGACATGGCCAGGGGTCTCCAGGGACCTGCCTCGCTGCACACGAGGACCTCCCACATCTATCCTGAGGACCCCAACATGGGGGATCTATAGGGATCCAGAACGGGGGAGGGGGCAGAATGAGAGGATCTAGAGTGGGGGATCTAGAACAGGGGATCCATTGTGGGAGGGTAGAGGGGTCCAGACGGGGTCCAGAACAGGGAGTCTAGAATGGGGATCCAGGCTGTGGGGTGTACAGGGTCCAGAGCAGTGGGATCAAGAGGGGTCAACGATATGGGGTCCACAGTGAGAGGACATGGAGTGGTCTTGAACAGGGAGTCCAGAGAGAGGGATCTGGAACAGTCTAGAATGGGAGGATTCAGAAAGGGGCATCCAGAGTAAGAGGTGTCAAGGGGTCCAGAATGGGGGGCCTAGAGCAGAGGGCTCTAAGGGAACCACTGTGGGGGGTCTTGAATAGGGGCCTGGCACAGGGGTCTAGAATAGGGGACCCATGATGGGGGACCTAGAATGGGGCTCAGGGTAGGGATCTAGAATGGGGGGCAGTGTGGGGATCTTGAATGGGGGGCAGTGCGGGGGGATCTACGGGAACCCAGGGTGTGGAGTGTCCTGCGCACCCGCCTGCTCTCACCCGCCTCCTCCCTGCAGGCCCCGAGGGCTGTAACATCTTCATCTACCACCTGCCCCAGGAGTTCACCGACTCTGAGATCCTGCAGATGTTCCTGCCCTTTGGGAACGTCATCTCTGCCAAAGTCTTCGTGGATCGGGCGACCAATCAGAGCAAATGTTTTGGTAAGGCCAGCCAATGGGTTCTCCCGGCCCTTCCCACTGCATTGTGGGCCAGGGGCCAGCCCACTGAGCAGTAGATGCAGCCAATGGGCACCAGGACGAGGGGCCGACCTCCCAGGCAAAGGATTGTTGCAACCCTTAGTGTAGACAGGGCCTGACACTGAGCTGGCTTCTCCAACGGATCTGCCCGGACCAGGGCTCTTCTAGCCCCAGCTCCTGTCACCCACAGTGGCCAGCACCAGGGAACAGATCCTGCATCAGGCACCCTCTACATGCTGCTGATGGATGCCCCCAGCCTTGAGCCATGGGGAGCAGATCCTGGGCTCCCGGCCCCCAAAGACGGGATGGGGTGGGGCTGGGTATTCCACAGCCCCAGTGCCAAGCTGAGAGTCTGGGTGCGGAGCGGCCCACCCCGAGCCAGGCACCCACGGGGGAAAGTCTGGCCTGGGGCAGGGGGGCTCTGCCTTAGACATGAACGAAGGGCTGGTTCCACTCAACCTTTTCTGCCTCTCTCCCCCCCCCCCGTTTCCCGCCCCCTTTCTCTGCCCCCTCCCCAGGCTTTGTGAGTTTTGACAATCCCGCCAGCGCCCAGGCCGCAATCCAGGCCATGAACGGTTTCCAGATCGGCATGAAGCGCCTGAAAGTGCAGCTCAAGCGACCAAAAGATGCCAACCGGCCATACTGAGGCCCCAGGTGGGTGCCCTGCCCCCTGCGCACAGGGGCCTCCCCCAAACACAGCCGGCGGGCACAGCAGACTGGACTGCTGAGTAACGGGGGGGGGGGGTGAGGACCTGGCTGTGCTGCCTCCCGCCCCCACCCAGGGGTAACGCCTCCGTCAGGGCCCCATGCTGGGCGGCTCTGCTCTCAGGGTAACAGCCAGCCCCCAGCCTGGGCAGGGCTGGACGGAGCCGAGGGACCCCAGAATTGGGGCAGGAATTTCACAGTTTGATTTCCAAAAGGGAAACATTTCAGTGACGTTTTTTGTGATTTCCCCTCTGCGTGGGCACACGCACATGGGCTCATACACACACTCACGGGCGCGCACACACATATACACATACACACACAAGGGCACACATGCACTCAAATGGATACACTCACATACACATGGACACATGGACACACAGCTACACACACATGCACATGCACACAGGCCCACATATAGACACACAGACATGCATTCAAAGGCACATACATATTACACATGCACACACACCCACATCTACACACAAGGGCACACAAATATTTATATACACACCTGAACCCAAAGACACAGACACACGCATGCAAGTTGTCTGCCCAGCTCTGCCTGGAATTGGAGGACGTGGGCAACGGTAGGAAATTGTGACCCAACTTAAATTTTGCTTGCCAGATTTCCCTGCCGGGTCCCACTTCAGCGAGAAAACAGGCCAACCGTAGCCCGTCACTTTCACCCCATCCTTCTCTGGCTGGTTTTTGAGCCGTTCAAAGAATCAAGCCGCTCCAGCTCCCCCCAGCAGAGGGCAGAAACACACACCTCACCCGTAAACGCACACACACAGGGTTATTGTGTGCTCCAGGCCTCGTTGCGCCAGGCACTGCACAGCCGTGGAATGAACCACAACCCCCACTCCACAGCTCTCAGTGTAAATCGCCAGGGCAGTAAATGACCCTGCAGCCTTACAGGAAGGAAGGGAAAAAAACCCACACCACCATGAATTCCCAGCTGACTAAGCATTAAAATACCGATAATAATAAATGCACAAATAATGCGACATATTTTCATCGCTCCAGCATTGGTCAGGCCCAAAGGGCCTCTTAGTTTACGTAGCCCGACGCCCTGTGTCTCCCAGCAATCTGTAACAGCATTTCACCCTGTATTTTAAGAAAGAAGAGCATAACCTCCCGCTAGCAGCTCTTTCCGGCTGTGCTGCACAGAGCCCGCTCTCAGGCAGGTGAAGCCCCCCAGCGCGGCGTAGCGTGGGGTCGGGGGGGATCTGTGCGTGTCTGTGTGTGTTGTAGCACGTGACCGTATCCTGCTTTTGTTCTGGTAACTGTTTCCCCTGCGCGTTTCACGGGTTGGTTTTGCTTCCTTCGTGGGTTTGATTTTTGGGGTGGTTGTTTTTGCTCGTTCATTCGTTTCGTGGCATCTGTGTCATTGAGCTTAGTTTCCTTTTGTGCACGTAAAAGAGACAGAGTGGCAGAACATCCACAATCGCCCTCAGCTTGGGAAGGGTCTCCACTGCGTCGCAGAGGCAGGCTCCCTTTCTCTAGGGATTTACTGTAATCCGTATCGCTGGAGCTCTTAGAACCCAGCCAAGATCGACGCCACATTGTGCCAAATGCTGCACAGACCCCCTCACTGCGATCAGGGCCCCGCTGTGCCAGGCGCTGCACAGATGCAGCAAGAGACAGGCCCTGCCCCAAAGAGCTCACCGTCTAAACAGACAAAGAGCTGGGGGAGATGCAGGATTATCAACCCATTATACAACTGAGCGACTGAGGTGCAGAGCGACAAAGTGACATGCCCACATCACTCAGGAAATCTGTGGTAGAGGAGGGAATTGAGCCCAGGTCTTCTGGGTCCCAGCCCAGGGCTTTCTCTGCAAACCCATCCTTTGCTCCTCCGTGCCCAGAGAGTGCTGCATTCTCTGCGCACGGCTGGGCCAGTCAGGGATGACCCAGGAGGCAGATTAGAACGGGACCAGGGGCTCTCTTGTGGCTGGGCACTTGCCCCCGAAAGGCCTGGTGCAGGACGGGGAGCTGAAAGAGCCTGGCGCACCAAGCCGATGGTGTTTTCTTTGCTGGGTGATGTCTCGGAGGTCCCGGGGAAGGGTGGGGGGGGAATCAAGGCTGAAATTTACAAACCTGCTCCAGGCTCGGCCACCTGATTGAACGGCCAGTGTGAGAACCCGCAGCCCCCGCCGAACTCGCTCACACGCCTCCATCTGGGCCCTCGTGTTTGGAAACGCCGGGCTCAGGGTGTCCTGGCTGCCGAGATGAACTTGGGCTCTGAGTTAGTCACTGGAGACGGGGACAGAGCAGCCGAGTGTGGAGCAGGGGGCGGGTGGAGTACAGAGTGTGGTGAGGAGAGGAAATCCACAGAGGGCAGCAGCAGAGCTGGGGGGGGACCCCAAGGCTGGGCTAGCAGGGACAGCAGGTCGGGATTGAGGGGCACCAGCAGGACTGTGCGGGTGGGGAGCCGGCACTCAGTTAGCATCAGGCTTAGCTCAGCCCCGGCAAAGGCCTCGCTTACTAGAGCTGGATCTGGAGCCCTGCTACTCTGGTGGGAAGCCAGCGCAGGGCAGAAAGTGGCCCCTGGGGCGCAAAGGGAGGGCGCGACCCCACTGCCGTTGGGGTGAGATCAGGCCACCAACGTACACCCGGTGGCTGGCAGATAGCCATCTCCTGGCACCGACCAGCAGGCCTAGCATGGAGACCTCCCTGGCCACGCTCCCCCCATCCCGAGATCCCGTCCCCCATCCCCGCATCCTGTCCCGCTCATCCCAGGCCATTCCCAGCAGGGTCCCTGACTCCAGTGTTCTGTGTCTCTCTCCCTCCACCCGCCGGAGCTGCCGGAGCAACCTGGTCGCAGGGAGCGGCGCCCCGGGCGTGGAGGGGCTGTCACCGGAGTGCCGCAGCCCCCCCCCCCACAGAGCCGTGCGCCCCAACCACCTGGTGCGGTAACAAGCCAGCCAGCTGGCACGAGGCACGCCCGCTGCATGTGGCATGAGGGCACCAGTTTCCCATCAGCCGGTTCTTTCTTTCCGATCCGTTTATTTTTCTCGTTCTCTTCTTTTCTTCGGCCTTTTTTCTTTCCCCTTCCTTTGCTGGAGAAAAAGGAGGCTAGGGCATGAATGGTGGGGGGGAGGCTCACAGCATCTGTCCCCATCACCCGCAGTCTACCCATCAGTCCTGGTGCCAGCTGGGAGGCAAACTGGGGCGAGGAGATTGGCAGGCCATTGAGCTGGACCAGCAATGACTGATGGTCCCTGCAGCACCTGATAAACGAGTTGGTCTATCTGGCTCCTGGCGCAGTGGGTCAGGTCGATGGGCCCATCTGCCCTGGCATCCCACCTCTTCCTAGAGCTGTCTGGTACCTCTGGGGGTGAGGCAAAACCCCCTTAGGGGCAGCGGGACAAACCCAAGTGCCAGACGGAGGCTCCAAACCAGAGCGCCCCCAGGCGCTGCACAGCCAGAGGGAGAGACGGGCCCCAGCCCAAAGAGCGCTGACTAGACAAAGGGCAGGAGGGGAAACTGAGGCACGGAGCGGGGCAATGGCTTGTGAACTCAGTGAACCCAGGAACAGAACCCAGAGCCAACGCGCTGAGCTGTGGCCCTCCGGCAAGCCAGGCCTCTGATGGGGGTCCCAAAACTAGCCTCCCCCAATCACGGGCTGGGCCTTAGCACTTTCCCAGACGCGCGACAGATCCAAAACGCAGCAGTTCCTGGCAGTGTCGGCGTGATGTTCCTGGTCCCTGGGGCTCGTGGGGGGGGGGAAGAGGCGTTGTCCAAAACAAACCCGATTTTGTCTCTTTTAGTGTGTAAGAAACACGGTGATTTACACACAGCGCTCACTTGCCCTTTGCCCTTTTCTTACTGAAAACCCCAAACCCCCTTTGCTTTCTTAACCCCCCCCCCAGTTCTCCCCACCCCAGCAGGGTGCCAACCATAGCGTGAGCCGCCTCTATCGCTACCCACCATTGGCTGTCGCCCAAGCCGCAGCCAAGCCACCCCCTTGTAAGTTGCAGCCGACAGACTGAGCGTGGTGGCGCTCGGCTTGGCTGGTGATATTCTGCTGTCTTGCCCCCCGTGGGTCGTGGTGTTGGGCCAGACACACGTCATGTAGCAGCGCGAACGGGTGCATGACGTCTCTGTGCCGTAGCGGTGGTTGTACGTGCCGTGAGGTCTTTGCTCTTGATGATGGTAGCAGTGGACAGTCGTTTTTGTTCGGTGACATCCCACGGTCCAACAATAACGCCCCCCCTCCACCTCCCCAAAACCCAAAGCCGCGCACAAGGCCGCTGTCGCTATTTCTGTCCCTCCTCTGTTATTTTTCTGGTCTGATTTGTCGTTCCTTCCCCCACCCCCCCGCCTAGAACATTTTGTGTCGTGCTGGTCGCTGGGTCATTGCTTGTGTCATGTTTGCGTCCCGTTTGGTTTGGTTGTCGGCTTTAGCGGGCCTGGGGTTGTGCCTGTATCTGCACAGTGTCCGTGTGTGTGTGTGTGCGTGTGTGCGCGTGCGTGCGTGTTGTTGGGGGGGGTGAGCGTGCCCTCTTTCCAGGCCCAGGATCCCCTCCTTCCCCCCCTTTGCCACCTGGGTTCTCAAGGCAGCAGCATGGCCTAGGGGCTCCCTGGGCCACAGTAGGAAATCCACTCACTCCCTCCTGTCTCCCAGGCCCCTAGCTGCTGTCCAGGGGCTAGGGGTATGAGAGTGGGACATGTCCTCTGAGGCGGGGCCCAGCAGCTGTTTATACAGAAGTCACCCCCCCCCACACACACTATTACAATGCAGCCACCTCTGGGGTGGGGCACAGCGGCTGGGTAACAAAGGCACAGCAACGCTGCACCGCATTTAGAGGAGGAGGTGGGGGGGGAAGTCTCAGGTCCAAGGGCCACGGTGACAGCAGAATCAAATGGAAACCGGGTCAGTGTCGTGCAATGAGCGGCATAGGGGGAGATTGTAGGGACTGGGGGGGGAGGGAGCCAAGACTCCTGGGTTCTAGCCCCAGCTTAGTGGGGGGGGCGAGGCTCTGTATAGTGGCTCCTCACCATCCATCTGATGATCCATCCCAGGGCTGTGGAGTGTTATCAGGGACGGGGAGGGGGGTCTTTGCCTGGCCTCCTGGACACACAGCTGGGTCACACTGCCCCCCCCGAGGGGGCAGGGAAAGGGCAGCAGCGAATGTGCTGGAGGCCATGCATCGCTGCAGGCTCGGCTCTCCTGGGGAGAAGAGCTGGGGTTCTGTAGCCCCAGACAGATGGGGTGCGATGCCCACCCTGCCCCTTTTTAACCAGCACCCCCTAGGGCCGGTTGGGGGGGAGGTGGGGCTCTGTGAGACCCAGGGGGCACGTGTTAGCTCAGTGCCAGAACTGTTCAACGAGCCCCCCCCGCCCCGAACCCAGCTGTGACTGGCACCGACCCCCGGCCCCATACGCCGCAGTCTCAGGCCACCTTCACACACACCCGCCCCGGGAGCCGCTGGTGCATTGCCTGCTTGGCCAAGGGGCAGGCAGGAGTCGCCCCCCCTCCCCCCCCCCCCATCCCTGGGGCCCGGTTGGGATTTGTCAGGTCCCCCCCAACCCCCCCCCCCCGGCTAATCCCCCCCCCCCCCACACACACACACACACACAGCCGCTCAGCTCCAGCTGTGCCCCGCAAATTCCCCCTCCCTTTGCCCTTCCAGCCCTGGCAGGGAGCCAGTGCCACCTGCCCCCCCCCGGCTCCCAACCCCCCCAAAAAAACCCTTTGGCAGCCTGGCTGAAGGCGAATTCTGATTGGCTGTTCCTTAGCAACCAGAGGTGCCCAGGGAGCATCTGCTACTGGGGCAGGCTGGGGGGAGGGCGGGGGGGGTTGTGTCTGGGAATTGGACCAGCCCAGGGGGTTAAATTGGGGGGGGGGTGATGCCAGCAGTGGAAGGGGTTTCAAGCCCATTGGCAGACCCAGGGCCATGGTGGCATTTTGGGCACGGGGACCCACAGGGTTTCGCTGGGAGTGCGGCAAGGGGGGGGGCACCATCCGGTGCAGGCTACGGGGGATGGACAGGCGTGAGTCCAAACAAACACACACACACCCCGGGGGGGGGCCAAGCTCAGAGGCCACGTGAGCCAACCAGCACATGCGAGGGCTCCAGGGAATCGGCTTTTATGCCCCTGCAAAGGGTTGTGCCTCCCCCCCACCCCCGCAGTGGGGCGCTAGTTGGGGGGGGGGGCAGGTCTGACAGCTTTGCCTGTCTCAGCTCTGTGGGGCGGCCCCACAACCCAGGCCTGTGGTGCCAGGGGGTGGGTCCAAAGGCGCAGGAACTGGGCTCGATGCTGCACGAAGGGGCCGCCTGGCAGCAGGGAGGGAGGGGCCCTCGTTCCCCGGTTCTGCCAAGGCCCCGTTGAGCAAGCAGCTGAAAGGCCTGGCAGAAGGCCAGGCACGGCTGAACACCCCCCCCCCGGGGGGGGGGGGGGGGGGGGGGGGGGGGCGCGCGCCCGCTTTCTCACTGCACAGGACGATGCCGCTTTGGTGACGGGGAAGGCGTGAGCTGGCTGCACCCACACCCAGCCGGCCCCTCGCAGCCTGGCAGCCCCATTGGCAGGGCGCACACCCCCCCCCCCCTGCTCGCCCCCCACCCCCGGCTGTGCAGCTCTGCTGCTGCCCCTCATGCCTGACCCAAAGCCCCAGGTAACCCAGCCAGAGCCCGCCTCGCCCCACCCCGCTCTGCCGCCCACCCACCCACCTTTGCTTCCACGTGCCGTAGTCTCAGCCCGCCTTACGTAGCTGGTTGCCAGGTGCCCCCCCCACCCCCCACCCCCCAAACCGGGGCTAAATGGAACTCTCTCTGTGGCATGGGGAGACTCGAACCCAGGATTCAGAGCGGCTGGTGGGTGCCCATTTGTGTGTGTCTCAGCCTGCACCTCGACGCTCTGGGTTGGAGCAGTGCAGCCAGGGGCGCCTTTAACACTCCCCTCGTTTTCTCTCTCCCCAACCCCCCCCACCCCCAGGTCTGGAGGTCCAGGGAGGAGAGAGAGCCCCTGGCTTGCCCCCGCCAGCCCCCCCGCCCCTTCCCCCACCCCAAATTGCAGATCATCTCTGCTCGCAGCGGCACCGAC
>VOCS01057766.1:0-22492 GCA_007922155.1 Mesoclemmys tuberculata | reverse complement strand
ACCCACATCCAATTTACTCCAAAAAAGCCCTGTTCTGCTAATTGACAGGGTTGGTAGAAAGGACACAGACACCAGTAGAAAGAATAAGGTTGCTTTACTATCTCTTTATAATATTACAGAAAATGAAATGATATATATACATAACAGAATAAACTTATTATACTATAATTCTAAGCAATAGAAAGAATAACTAAGGTAATGCACCTGATCATTACTACATAAAATCAACTATAGTGATTAAGAAAGATACATCACCAATTGCCCTATTAATACATTACCATCATCCAGAGCTGCAGTCGCTGGGGAGCCCCGGTTGCAGCGAGGATTTGGAGAGCCTGTCCTGGCAATTGGGAAGTCCTACGCAGTGCGTCCACTCGTAGGTGAGGTCTCCAAATTCGCTACAAGTGGGTCCAGCTTTTATAGAGTGGCTATGTGCAGATCACCTTGATGGATATCTGGTTCTCATGCAGAGGGCTGTGATGGGAACCTGGCCAGGGCTCCCATCCCAGACCCTGCACGTTCCTTTCTTATCTTTTTAGGGCTTCAATAGCAGATAGAAACTTCTTACAAAGGGAAAGATAGAAACTTCTTACAAACAGAAACTTCTTACTTTAGCAACAAAGTGAAAGACCCCTCTTATATGTTAAAACACTCTCACTCTATCAGCAGAGGGAGAGGCTCCTTTCATGTGTTAAACATAGTAACCTATCATTATAAATTTATACATTTGGAGTGAACAAGCATATACAATACTAACCTTTATGATACAAAAATTCATTGACAAACAAATGTAACTCCCACCGCGCAGAGACCGATCCAACTAGGTACATATCCTTTCATATCAACCCCTAAAAAACCATTCTGGTCTGTTCTTAACTCAGAAAGGAACTGTTTGAACAGCTTTATGCAATTCAGTTCCTGAATGTGTGTTAGGCATGAATGAGTGTAATTGAATCAGTGTAACCTGCATGTGTCCACAGGCAATGCTGAGAACGGAGGTAGTTGCCAGCAATGTGTGCACTGCCATTCTCATTTCCCCTTTGTGTTCCCACTACCAGAAGATTCTCTTGCTTTTTTACTAGGTATCACTCTGCCCCTGTTCTCAAAGTGAGATGTACGCAGACGGAGTGGCAGCCCTTGTCAGCTGGCGAGAGATGAAGCAGGAACTGCCAGCAATGAGAGAATCTTTAATAACATCACAGGAACAGAAATGACTTTTTAAACCCAATTATACTCTGGTGTTTATACATCTGTGTTTGACTGGATATTTTCTTAAAGTCTTCCCACTATAGCAGCCTTTAACAAATCAATCAGTAGTTGACCTGCTCTAATAGAAACAAATGCTGTGAAGTGATTATAAACATAGGACTGCAAGGGACTTCTTGGGTTATTAAATCCAGTTCCCGCCTACCACAAGCAACCCCCTTCACAGAATTCTTTTCAGAAATATATCAAGCTCCATCTTAAAACCAGTTAAAAACCAGTTAAAAACCTTCTACTGGGAGGCTGCTCTAGAACCTCACTCCTCTGATGGTTAGAAACCTTATTTCCAGCCTATATTTATTTGAAGCTATTTATATGTAATACCTGTTAGTTCATAGTAACCGTTTTAGTCCTTTACTTTCTGTATATTTGATTCATTTATATATTGATTATTCTTCAGAATCTTTGGGCTATTAATAAAGAGTATGTTCGATTCTCAGGCCCAGAACACTGGTCTCTGACTGATAAATAACCCTGTTCAGGAATTCTGTATGTTAAACTATACTTAATAACTCTAAGTGCCTCTTCTTTGCCAATCTTGGGTTGTAATTACTAAGACAGGCAAAATCCATCTGTTTATACCCACTTGTCACTATTTGTTCTCTTGATTAGTGACTTGTTCAAAAACTGATCCTGATTTCTGGAGATCTGTTTGTTGTTCATAGGTAATGATATGACTTAGTCACAGAGATCACAGATCCCGTGACTTTAACAAACTTCTGTGACTTCTTCAGTTTCAGCCCTGCTGCTGCAGGGGGATTGGAGCTGTCACTCCCTGTGGTGGAGACTGGAGCCTCACCTAGTGGCGGCCTGAGAGGCTTTAGTCCCCCATGTCAGCCAGCTCCCCTACCCCATTATTTTAGTAAAAGTTACAGAAAGGTTGCGGTCCTCCATGAATTTTTGTTTATTGTCCATGATCTGTCTGTGATTTTTACTAAAAATAACCATGACCAAATCTTTACCTTATTCATAAGTACATGCAAAATAGTTTCACAAACGTTTCTTATCTTGTGGCTTAGTTCAATAAATTGTCGTCAGAGCTGCTGCTCAGCTAATTCAGTGTCTCATCTATGGCAGTGACCAGATTCAGATGCTTCAGAAACAAGAAGCCCCTTACCAGAAAAACCTGCCTACGGGGGAAATTACTTCCTAACCCCTGTCAGGCAATGCCGGCTTATGCCCTGAAGCATGGTGATTTAGACCCCTTCCAAAATATATTCCCAATTATTTTCCCTATGTAATGTCTCTGTGCATGTTTTCATTATCCGTATACAGCTCTGATCCTTTACTCCTCCACTAGGGATGGATTTGACCCATTGGGTGTGATTGAATCCAGATTTGCTTGTTTAAAATTTGCATAGACATGATCTGAATGTTCACTTTGAAGATTTCATTTTATGGTATCTTCAACCTTAAAATAGTCCAGTTAAATGTTGAAGCTCACACCTCATGGTAGCTAAACTGAGGTGCGGTTGCTGTTTTTTACAGCTGCTGTTTTTCTGCAAGGTACAGGATAGAAATTAGCAGCTTCCATTTTATTGTTAAAGCTACCTGGAATGGAAACAGTTACATATTTCAAGGTTCAACCTGCCATTTTCAGGGTTCAGTTTTAGTAAAACAAATATTTAGGTTTTTTTAAAAAGAGAAAACTATTGTGAGAAAAGTCTAAAATTTCATGTTCCATTATTTTTGTTTTTGTGTCTCCTACTTTTCTTGCAGCTATGACTATGAAGTGTATAGAGTGTAATGAGCCAGCCAGCTCGCAGAGGACACCTTCCCTGGAAGACTGAGATGGGTTGAGATACAACTCATTTGCATCTGTATAAATGGGGGCAGAATTTGGCCCACCATCTCCCACCCCATAAAGATAATCCAAATCTACAAGATAAAGCCTTCCTCTAGGCCTCCTTGTGTGTTCTGTGTCTGATTTGAGTTATCTGTCTCTCTTTAGAGTGTGAGAAACTCAGGGCAGGGTTTCTTTCTACATCTGTGTCTTGTACAGGGCTGTGCAGACTGTCAGGTCTTATTAAAAGATCATCATGAATCTGTCACTGCCCCCTTCCAGATGTGAACAGCTGTTCTGCATTTTCTTGCATGTTCTCACAGCTGAGAGTATGGTAAATCAAGTCCCCTCTGGGTCTCCCCAGCCGGCCACAGTCTTTTCTGGCTGGGAGGGTCTGAGGTGATTCTACCCCTAGCACCTCCCTCACCAAGCGGTGGGGTGTAGGCCTTGCCTCAGGCCCGAGGGCCGCCCTTCCACCCCACAGGGGAGGGCGGGTAGTCCCAGTCCGTGTATCTGCCCTCGGCCCAGGGAGGTGCTGTAACCCGTCCGCGCCCAGGGTAGCCCACTGATAATGCCAGGGTCAGGGCAGGCTGCAAAAGGAGAGCAAATTCTCCCAGCACTGGTGGGTGACACTACAGTCAGACTTCCCAACCAGCCACAAACAGTGCTTCTGATTCCCCCACACTGGTTATCAAGAAGCCACTGTGCAAATACACACAGCCCCCTTTACTGCATTTCAGTCTCTGGCTCCCAAACTGACACTAGGTCCAGTAAAGAGACCAGTTGCTTTAACTCTATGCTCTTTACTAAAAGATTCCCTCTGATCCCAAAGGATCAGCCACAGTACCAGTTCACTACAAGTTTGGATCTTACCCAAAATACCACGCTGCCAGCCAATCCTTTAGTAACTAAAACTAAAGGTTTATTAATAAAAGAAAAACAAACAATAAGAGAAGTGTTAAAGGCTTAAAGCAATCAGATACATACAGATGATTTAAAAGTCCATATACATCAGGTTTCTAGAACAAGTGTGGAGTTGCAGGCTTGTATAGTTCCTCTGGTATACATCCAGTACCTGGATGGGTCTAAGTCCTTCAGTTCAGTTGCACAGTGTGTTAATCCAGAGGTGTGTCCGCAGCTGGACAGGAACAAGGACACAAGGCAAAGACGAAGACAAAATGGTTTCTGTGGTTTGATCTTATATACCCTCTGTTACTGGCCATGTGGCTTGTGGAACTTTACTGGAACCAAAATGAAGTCCATAGTCACATGGGCCAATCCTGGTAACTCTTCAGGTATGCCTTTAGCTTCTTCCCGGGCCTCTGGCTTCTGTAAAGGTCTTGATGGGCCATTAAGCGGGCTATTGTCCTGTGGCCTCTCTGTCTGGGGTGTGTCTTTTACAGCACAGTTTGAAATACAGGATATCAAAGATCTCCATAACTTTCCTCACACATATTACACATGAACACAAATATTACCATCTTATTCAGCATATTATAACCTTTTTAACAGTACCTGACATGGCATGTCTTACATGAATTATTATGATTTTGACATATTAATGTCAAACCACACAAATGCCCCCCCTCCTAATGCAGCCCGCGTGACAGGTGCCTCTCTGTGGGCCCCTCCAGGGGCTGCAGGGTACGTAGTGGAGCCTTGGGGGGATTCAGGGGGCCACCAGTCCTTCCTGCAGGCTGGGGTCCAAGTCTCTCCTGCTCTGCCTTTCCCGCTGTAGGGAAAACGCTACTGCCAGTCCCAGGTGCTCCTCCTCTTACTGATACTGCTACTGCTACCACTACCTTCTCCTTCTCTTGTCCTCCCTTTAGTCTTTAGGGAAGGCAGGGTTTAAATACACCTGGATCCAGGTGCCTCTAATTGACCTGGAGTAACCCCTCCCCTGTCTGCAGGGAAAAGGGCCTTCAGCATCCTGGGGCTCACATATCGGCCCTGGCATTCCCTTCTGTAGCCATCTGGCCTGACTTTACCACAAGAGATGTGGCAGGGACCACAATCCATACCGTTAGAGACCCAAAAACGTCATCAATGAAAGGCTTCATCCAAAGTTCTTCCTGTGCCTCTCCCATTCTAAGTGCAGTATGAGGAGATGGCTGGACTCCTGACTTGATGCCAGTGTCACTCAGGCAGCACATCCCAGCATCTAACCTTTTAGCCAAGCCAAAGGTGTCTCTATCTTCTCACTTTCCAGCTTGCCTGCCAAATAGGAAGGTGCTTGCGGGGCAGAAGATGCTGTAGCCAAGAGTTCTGATGCTGATGGTAGTACTCGTGCTGGTGCTAGAGGTGAGTCCTGTTTGGCCCCAATCCAAAGACCACTGAAGTCAGTGGGAATCCTTCTCTTGTCCAGGAGCTACAGCCAGGAGGGTGTGTGCTTGGGCTTCAACTGAGTATTTGCTTCTGACAGTTTCTCTGCTTTGTCCCGTACTGTTTGATACTGTTTAAGTAACAACAACCAGCCTTTGAAGTTAAAACATTAGGTGTTGACAGTGCTGGTTCAGTCCTGTGGAGCAGAAAGTGTCTGTGTTCTCAGGGCTTCTGGATGGGGCGGTGCCTCCCTCATTAGCAATATGAGGGCTTCCTGTGCGGTGTCAGCTGGATCATTGCAGAACAAATAATTATCCCTCTCTCGGCTGGTGCTGTCCTACTTATAACAGGACACTTGAATGGTGACATCACACTGCCCATCTCTCTCCCTGTGGACAAAGACAAGAAAGGACAGGTTTAATGCTCTAGTCCAGGATTCCTGGTTTTTGAACCTTACAACGCAAACAAAGGTAATACCATTTTTTCTCCAAGGATTTTCCTTGGAACTAAGGTAATTGCTATAGATTACCTCCCTAAGCTATCCTGTAATTCAGGAGATGAATAGCTATAATGAAAGATAGCTATAGATGGGGGTGTGTGTACAAATTACATTATTTTTTCTTTGCATAAAGTTTAATGCAAACTGCATTGGGATGTTGTGTAGTTGTAGTTGAGTATTAATTTAATGTTTGAGATGACACTACTTTTTCCCTCTCTTATGGACTGAGGCTAAACAATATCAAACAGTATGGGACAAAGCACTAGGAAATATGACCAACTATTGTGAGGCGTGGAGGTCAATGGGAGTTGAAGGTGCTCAACACGTTCCAGTTTTTGACTTGGAATGTGGAAAAATTTTACTATTAATTGAAAAAACAAAACTTTTTTCAGCTGTTGTTTGAAATGTTTAATTGTACTAGTGGTTTTGTGTTCTGTCAGTTTTTTACCAAAATTTTTCTGTGCTTACATAAACATTTGGGGGCTTAGATTTTCAGTTTTCTTCCTTTTTAAAAAAATAAATAAAAGGGAAAGCAGACACTTTCCTCCAATATTTGTGTTTGGTCAAAACCCCACAATTTACAACTTGCCCTACCAGCAAACTTCAGGGAATTCATAATTTGTGCCTTTTCGTGTAAAATTTCTTCTCCCTCATTGACAATCACCCACAGCATCAGGTTTCAGTCTGAGCTCTCTCTTTGCAAAGAAATGAGCTGACAGCTTCTTTTTTAAAAATGATCTGCAATCTCCAGCAGTTATTTGATCTCCAATGGACTCTACCAAACTAAATTGCATTTACTTCTGTTTTTTAATTACATGGGAAAAAGAAAATGTCTACAAGACTATCTGAACTCTGATGAACAGCTATAGTTTTAAGGTAGCAATTTGACAAATATCCTGTCACAAATCACTTCAAACTTAGCAAAAAACGTTTACCTTGGACCAAGTTGTCACCTACCAATTTAAAGACAAACTTGCCCTTTTGATGATTTATGTGGAGCCCCCAAATTAAGCTTCTATTAGAAACTAAATTGCAGCTGTAAGTGGTTAGGATCTGCATCATTCCAAAATATTTACATAATTTTGTATAAATAAAAACAGCTACCAGTATCAGAAAAAGGTGATAAAATGTGGCTACTCTATTCTTCGCAGTATAGATGGCACTCTGTGACAGAGCCCACAGGGACAGTGATCTGGAAACACTCGGGACGCAGCCCGTCAGGACTCTGGTGCTTTGGAGTCTGCCCCCCTTCCCCTCTGGGTCTCCACACACCAGTTCAGCTACCTCCTGAATCTGGCCTTGGAGCATTCAGCACCCTTGCTCCACCTGAACTCCCTCTTTGGGTCCCTCTGAATGGGAATCTGGGGAATTCTTCCATGCCCGCAAAAGGGCCATGCACCCTCCCTTGCAGTCAGAAGCTATTCACAGCCAGCGTGGAAGAGAGCAGGGTTTATTAATTCTCAGGATCACAGAGTAGGAAGACTTTGCTAGCAGCTTAATTAGAAGTTACAGCAGCGACCAACTGGAGATCTTGAGACCGACACCTGTTGCAGCTGGTTTGACTCAGGAGAGCAGAGGGGTCTGGCTATGATCTGCGTAGGTATAGCTGGGGAAGGCCTATCTGCCCTCTATCTACAATGATCATACACGCGCATCCCATCACGGAAATATGTGTGTAACATATGGGATAAACTGCAGCGTACACACAGCACTCAGAGAAAATGTTAGGAACATCTCCACTTTGTCACACACCCTCATCTATCTGAGCATCTTTCAGTAGTACACTCAGGGAGGTGACTAATATCTGTTGCATACAGTTTGCTCTTTTCTTCTCCTTTCCCTGGGGGGGAAGTTGTGTGAACTGTGTAATTGGGGTGGGAGGGGTTGTTTTCTCTTTACAATAAATTATACGTACTCTATGCTATATGTTTATGTTAGCCAAGGCAAAGTTTGAGAAGTGCGCCTTGCTCCTGGGGCATCACATGGTGATGTTTTTGCTGGTTCTTAGTTCCTGAGGAAGTTTGATCCACCATCCTGGGCTGGCCCTGGAGAAAGCTCTGTCTCCTGAATAGACAAGCTCTGTCTTGTGGTAGAAAGCGCCACTGTGCCAAAGAAGTGGCACAATGGAGTTGTTGGCTAGAAGACCTGATCCTGGAGCTTCAGACACTGTTATGTATGCTGGAGCCAGGCATTGAGCACCATGAAGATAGGGACTGAGATCTTTAATTTGACCTGGTATTCTATAGGGAGTCAATACAGTGTAATGTTACAGCAGCCCATGTTGCAGCTGAGGAGACATGCTGCATTGTTCTGTAGTCGTTGGCATGTCCTGAGGATGAAGGCTTCATGCCCAGCTAGAGACCTTTGCCAGCCCAGCCACAAGGAGACAAAGGTGCATATAACTGAGGCCAAATCATCACCCACCTGGATGGGACAGAGTAGCCTAGCGAGCCATAAATGGTAGAATATGTTTCTTGTGGCCTTTGCTATGTGGGAGTTGTTAAGTGTCTGTGAGGAACACAGGGGCACTTGCACTGAGCCACGGGGTATGCTGTGTTATTACATTGTCGCTGTTCATGCTGCTGCTCTGACTCGCTCCAACAGTCCATTTGACTGAGGTACAGATCCCAGTGTTCATCTCAGTTCAGTAACTCCACCTTTGGAATTTCTATCTCGTAACCCACCAGAAATGAGCGAGCAGCCAGTGACCAATGTGGACCTCAGATTTCATACGCCTGCAGAGCAGAAGAGAAAACGAAAGCCAGATCGCACCAGGGTCACAGGTACTTTATACTTATAATCTCCTGAGTCTAGGTCTAACACTTCCTTTAGCCCTACTCAAATCTCTTTCTTGAACTTTATCCCACTAACCCTAACATTAGACAGCAAGAATCTATGTAAGAATTTTTTCTCAAATGTCAGTAAAAGCTCTGTTGTTAGTTTTGTGTCAGTCTGTGTGATACCAAGCTGTCCCCAGAAACACATAGTCTTCCAGGTATGGGAAGGAGGTGGCTTTGTAGCACTAAAGGCCTGGAACACCGTTGTTTGACTATGAAGTAATAAACCCTTCTGTCACAGAGTGGGGCTGAATCTTT
This sequence comes from Mesoclemmys tuberculata, assembly GCA_007922155.1. Classification (NCBI taxonomy): domain Eukaryota; kingdom Metazoa; phylum Chordata; order Testudines; family Chelidae; genus Mesoclemmys; species Mesoclemmys tuberculata. The sequence goes on along the minus strand of VOCS01057766.1, from coordinate 13,530 downwards.
ACGTGGGAAGAGGCTAGTGCACCTGTGACTGGTCACTTGTCCCCCAGTTGGGCTATAAGAGAAGGCACCTGAGAAGATTGCTCAGTGAGCAAATATTTTCCACCTTGAGTGCCGTGGTCAGGTTTTCCAGAACTTCCCTATCTTGCAGCCTCACCATAGAACCTTTCTGCCAGTCAGCAAAGCTTTGGAGCCATCACTTATAAGAAAAGTCTCTTGGACCTGAGGATAACCATTGTTACGGTTTCAGAGTCAACTACATCTTTGACCCCCTCCTGCTCCTAACTGAAGGCATCCACTGAAGATTTTAGGCTTCCCAGCTGTCACATCTCTCGGGGAAAAGACCCACATCTCCCCTTCTGAGGGACTGACAGTTCTTCTGCACCTCACTGTGATTTCCCAGCAGATCTGACTGGGGACCAGCACCTCTAGTTAGCTCTTTCTCTCAGGGCTGTAACAGTGCACTCCAGTTACCACCCAACCTTCACAAAGCAAACTGCATTTATTCTTAGGGCAAAAGCATTAAAGAGAAAACATTTAAAAAACAATCAAAGAACCTACCGGTCTGCTAAAAGCTTATCTGAGGTCAGCCCCAGCTCCAAAATAGGGCTCTGGTAGGTGTTAGCCTTTGAGACCTCCTAGCTTGGTTTATCCCCTTGGTCCCAAGTTCACGTCAGCTTTTAAGCTGAGAAAACAGACCCAAACTGGATAGTTCAACTGTTGCTTTATACAGAGTGGGCCTTTAATCTCCATTTTCTGAGAACAGGTAATCCCCACTCAGTGTATTTCTCCGCAGGGTGTAGCTTCAAAAGACTGGGCTTTTTGCATAACCAGATTTGTGGAATTTGCATTAACCCCTCCCCAGGATTCCACAGGACCCCACTCAACACTTAGTGTCCCAAACATCCATGTCTGACAGATACATTTCATTATAGTAATTTGGACACCCAGATCTCACGTCTGTCACAACCATAACGATGCACATGCTCTGCAAACTACATATATGGGGCTTTGGGGGATCTAATGCAGAGAAAGGAAGCTGAGTCCCCTTAGATGATGCAATGGGAATCTCTTTTCTTTCCTCCACAATAGCTTGGATATTGGCTTGCAAGTTCACTACAGGCATCAGCTTCCTGCTCCTCTGCAAAGTTTCTTATATTAGTATCTTATCTGCAAACCTCATAAGAAACAGAAATATTTTAAAATGGTTTATATATAGTTTGCAGATAGCAGAAAATAATAAGAAGCAAATTTTGAGATCACCACTTCACTGTGTGCTTTCTGTTCACCCCATGCTCTAACTGGCCACAGCCCTTATGGTAATCCTGATGTCCTTACTCAAGTTTACTCAGTCCTTCATAGGCTGCTGCTGCTGCAGAGAACAGTTTTTCAGGGTCAGATTCTGATTCCTTTCCTTCTGGGATGTAATATCTTATTCCACAAATGGCCCCACTGCCATCTATGTGAATACTCACAGAATAAATTATGACTCAACATGTGTAAAGATCACAGAAACAGGCCCTCAGAGAATTCAGCCCCTTGTTCTGTTCATGACTTAGCTGAGAATAGGCTTCAATTTAAAAAAAACCCAAAGACTTTCTCTTTGAAATTATTCAGTGTATGTTTTATGTTCTAATCTTTGAATGGGTTGTCAGCCACTTGCAGTGGTTACTGCTTCAAGAATCACAGTGCATACTCCTCTATTTGAGCTCTGTGATTTGTCATGTAAGTCACATGGTACTGTTTCTACTTCCTATTTGGATGATTCTAATAAAATTGAAATTTGAAATCCGACACTAATTTTACAGCGTGTTGGTAATTAACCAGTGGCAGAGATTTCCAAGGAATGTGATAATTCTCCACCATTTGGAGTCTTTACATGAAGATTGACTCTCATTCTAAAAGATATGGCCTCATTCAACCACACGTTATTGATCTTGGAAACAGGAATTAGTGGGTGAGGTACTATGGAGTGTGTTACATTACGCAGGAACTCAGACCTGATGATTATAATGGTGCCTTCTAGCCTTAAAATCTTTAAAGTTCTGTTCCCACCTATTGTGATGACAGTTTCATTGAGCTGTCTTTCCATCCTTACAACTTATCAGAAATCAGCCAGCAGGAAGTGACCTACTCCAATCTGAACTTTCACACTCCTTCAAAGCAGCGGAGGAAGCAAAGGCCTACAAGTGGAGAGAGCAAAGCATTATGCATTTTGAGCTGCTGGCTCCTTACTTTCTTTTATCAAAATGTTCATAATCAAACATCCTCCTCTGGGTGTAGCCACTGTCCATGGCATGATATTTCAGGATCAATACAATGAGAATTTTGTCTACTGTGGCAGTACATGGCGCATTACTGGGAACTCCCTTAGGACCATGCTGGGCAAATGCTTGGGCAGATATTGGGATGTCACCGCTCTGGCCTTCACTTGGAGTGGCTGTTTTACCAAAGCCTTCTCAATTTATGCCACATTTACTGAACACATATTCAATAGCTGTTCTGTTTTAGCTCCAGAGGGGTGGGTTTTGGCTTTGGTAGACTGGTGTGGCTGAGAGCTCTGATCTGATCCCAGAGTCTCAGGAGATGGAATATTTTAGCCATGTTTGCTCTTATTTTCTGTCTCTTATTTCTTTTAGTATCTCTTTCTCCATCTTCATCATGGCTCCTTACAGTGATTCTGGGGTTCCTCTGCCTGGCTTTGCTAGTAACTGCAAGAATTTCATATGCCATGTGTAAGTATTTGCGAAGAAGATAACAAAACATGATCTAGACCATTATACAGTTTAGAAGGACCTTCTATCTAAACATCATTTGACTGAGGTGTGTAAATATGTGTGTGACACACTGTCATCGTTTGCATTACTTTGTGAAAAATAACTTTAATTTGGTATTCAGAGCCTGTTGCTTGCCAAGCTGTGCTTTGAATTTGACCTGTAAAACATGTGAGAAGCTTAGATGCCTTTAAGGGTGGGTCTACACAGCATTTTGGAGCAAGCAGGAGCAAGCCTTCCAGCTGACTCAGGCTAGCAAACTGGTTAGAACCTGCATCATGAAGAGGACTGGGTGAATTTTTTTTCAGTGAATATTTTATTAGCCCAAAAATGCATTTTTCCAGGCACTGAAACTATTTGTGAATTCAGGTAGAATTTGATGAATACTTTTGGCCCAGAAAATTGATTTTTTTTTTATGAAAGGGAAATTGTTTATTTCAGTGATGTCAGAATGACAAGCATGAAAAATACCTTTGAAAACAAAACTAAAGGAAGAACTGAAAAAAATGTTTTGGATTTTAAAACACTCCTAAAGAAAAATTAAATGATCCCTCCCTCCCCCCATTTTTTTTTTCGCATTTCATTTTGGCTGCCTTTAGATGTGAAATTAATTTAGTTGTTCTTGGTTTTTTGTTTTCTGAAAAAAAATGACAAAATCAATGTGGGTTCAAAAGTAATAAATTTTTGCCCTCAGATTTTCTGGCCCTGAACTGAAAAAATAATTATTCATTCAGCTCTAATTGTAATACATGCAATACTATATGGCTCCATATTTCCTGCTTCTGAATGGTTTCCTGATGTTTCAAGGTAGCTCAGTTTACCAGTCCAAAAGAGAATGGGGTCTGATTCTGTTCTCACTTATCTCAGTGTAAATCATGAAACTAGCTGGCCAGGAAATTTAACCAAAAAAGTCATTTTGACACAAACATTTTAGCATATATTCTGTTAGTCAGATTTTAAACCCATAGAGATTGTTTTGTAAATAGCAAATTTGTGTTACACTAATTCTTTGATTCCTTTAACATCAAAAGAAAACTGAAAAATCTTCATTGTATAGCTCACTACTAAGTATATGTTACAAGTCCCCCCCATGTGCTGGCCCACAGAGGATATGAGTTGTTATAGCCCATGGTCATTGATCTTTATGTTTTTGGGTATGTCTATGCTATGGAGACTGTACTAGCATAGCTAAATTGCTATAGCTATGCCAGCATAGCCCTAAAATGTAGACGTGAACTACTCCAGTGGAAGGGCATTTTCCTTTCGAATAGGAACAACGCCTCCACTAAAATATGGTAGCTACATAGCATTCTTCCATTTGTAAAGCTGTGTCTATGCTGAAGGTAAGGTGGACATAGCTTTGTCGGTGAGCAGAGTGGTCACACCTCTGACTAATGTAGCTATGTTGATCTATTGTTCAAGCATAGATTAAGACTTTAACCCAAGCTGTAGCAGCTAATACTTTTTAGCTCTGGAGGTCTCCAGTTCATTTACCAGTGTTTAAGCCATGAAGACAACTGTCACAGTTCCTGTTAGCATCTTTATAATGCAAAAGGAAACTGATTTATAAAAGTGTATTTCATTTTGTTTTAACTGATTTGTTATTATACGGATTGACGTTCTCCTGGCTTCCCATCAAGTGAGAAAAGAGAATGAGGAACTTATCCAGAAACAAGATCTCTTCAGCCAAAATTTCAGCCAGTTACAGGAAACCCTGAAGAACTGCTCCCAGCAAAGGGATGGTCTCCAAGCCCAGAAAGCAAATTTCTCAAAGCTTTCATATAGGACAGGTATGGATCAGAGCTCACTCTTCTGTTATATCCTCTAGGATAATATTATTGCTTACTCAGATGCCAGCTCTCCTTGTGCTTCTTAACAACAAAAGATACGTCTGTTCCTATGCACGCAGTGTACATGGGCCTCATCTAAGTATTAAAAACATGGACAGCCACAAACAAATCTAAGCAAAGATATGGTGTCCTTGATATGGACATAATCAATGATCCCTGGCTCACTAGCTTCAAAGTAGAGAACCTGGGCAGCTCCTTCCCAACTTACATCTCTCCTTGGTACAAGGTAAAGACACTGATGAACAGAGAGATTTTGACCAATGCAACAGACAAATAGCTTGCTGAAGGGAGAGACCCTCATGCACTTCCCTCCCCACAGCACTGACTCTGCGCCAGCTCGGTTTTCAGATTTACATCACGGTCAACATCATCTCTGCTGTCACTCTGAAAGCCGTGACAGGATGAATGTGACCTTCTGCAGTGGAAGCAACTTCTTTAGAAAGGCATCTCACTGTTGCCTACCTTTTTGTAAGGAGGACAAGGCTGTGCTGTTTGCTCCTATGAGGATTGCTCCCTCTTGCTTCTAGTGCTCACGTTCCCTTGCTTCTTCATTGGGGGAGTGATCTGAAAGAGGTTTTCTGTCCTGTGAACATTTTTGAGAATTCAAAATTTTCCTATTTCACATTCGGATAAAACCGAGACCTTACAAAGTTTCCATGAAAGAATAGTGAAACTCCAAAATACCCAATAACCTACTGGTGAGGGGACTCATGTGAGATTTGGGAGAACCAGGGTTAAGTTCCTGCTCTGCCTGATCCAGGAAAGGGCCTTGAACCAAGTATCCCATAGCTCAGGTGAGTGCCCTAAACACCAGGTTATTCTGGGGGAACCCACACCAGCTTCATTCAAGCTGGCAAGACAAATATTACATTCCCATATAGAAAAGTGAGACATGTACACACTAGCTAGTACATGGTGACATCCAGTATCTAACTGTGTGCACCCATCAATGCCAAAATATGATGAATCCATATTGCTTTCTTTTTCTAGGAGATAATTGCAGCTCTTGCCCAGAGAGCTGGATACAGCATAGAGAGAAGTGTTACCATTTTACTAATGAAAGGAGAACCTGGCAGCAGAGTAAAGAATACTGCTCGTCTCATGGCTCCAGACTGCTGAAAATAGAGAACAAGGAAGAACTGGTAGGGAATTTACCCTTTGTCTTATTTTGCTGTATATTCCAAACTGCATCTGCCCAATATCCCTGTGATGAAGAAGTGGGGTATGGGTATAAAATGAACAATAATGCTGGCAGGGTAAGAAAACCCTCTAAACTGCTTGTGTTGTATTCCGACCTGTGCCCCTGAGGGAGACTGAGCACCAGAGAAGGAGTGAATGCAAATTCCAGCACTGACTGCAGGAGTATTAAAGGACATGTGATGTCCTTGAGTTTATGGGTTTGTGCTGTGCCTACCATGAGGAAGGCACAGAGTCTGTCCCTAAGGCTTGAGTGTCCTTTCACTCGATCATGAATCAGGACGTCCTACACTGAAGTCAATAAAATGAAACCGAACTGAGAATAAAATCAAAATTAGTCTTTCTTTAAGAGAGGCTGGGAATGCTGCTGGGTCAGCGTCTCTGCTGCTTGGGAAGAGAACTCCTCATGTCTCTCATTAACTATATGATTGGCAGATGAAGAAATCAGTTCTTATCAGCCATAATAGTAGCTATGAGACTTCCCTTGAGGGACACGTACAAATTAAAATGGGCAAAAAGATCTATAAAATCTAACGATGATTCCTCTGGAGAAATGAGCTGTGATTGGCCAGTGTATGGGCATTACAACACAGTGGTCATGCCCGGGACACATCAGCCTCATTCTCTTCCCTGGTATCCAATCAGCTGCCAATGGGGATTGATGTAAATGATTTACTCTTGGTCTCAAACAGAATTTCATAACGGGATTGGCTTGTTTTCACTGGATTGGACTATCCCGTAACAGAACCGGAAGTTGGATGTGGGAGGATGACACAACTCATTTAACTGATCTGTAAGTCTCTTGCACATCTAGAAGTTGTTACCTTGTGCTATACATCCTTGTGCATTTCCTACAGAATTTGCACTCTGGCATTGATAATGGGCTTAAAGAGCAGTCAATTTGTAGAATAATTGTTTGTTTTTTACTTATACAAATTCTCAGGGAAAGGAGTGGTACTATTTAGATTTTATAAATCTAAGTTATAGAATCCTAGAATCCTAGAATATTAGAGTTGGAAGGTCATCTAGTCCAAACCCCTGCTCAAAGCAGGACTAACCTCAGCTAAATAATCTCAGCGAGGGTTTTGTCAAGCCGCAGCTTAAAAACTTGTAGAGGGAGATTCCACCACCTCCCTAAGTAACCCATTCCAGTGCTTCACCACCCTCCTAGCAAAAAAGTTTTTCCTAATGTCCTACCTAGACTTCCCCCCCTGCAACTTGAGACCATTGATCCTTGTTCTGTCATCTGCCACCACTGAGAACAGCCTAGCTCCTTCCTCACTAGAACCTCCTTTCAGGTAGCTAAAGGCTGCTATCAAATCCCCACTTATTCTTCTCTTCTGCAGACTAAACAGGCCTAGTTCCCGCAGCCTCTCCTGCTCTAGCCCCCTAATCATTTTTGTTGCCCTCCGCTGGACTGTCTCCAACTTCTTCACATCCTTTTTGTAGTGGGGGCCCAAAACTGGACATAGTACTCCAAATGCGGCCTCACCAATGCCAAATAGAGGGGAATAATCACTTCTCGCGATCTGCTCCTACTAATGCATCCCAATATGCTATTAGCCTTCTTGGCAATCAGGGCACACTTGTGACTCATATCCAGTTTAAAGCCCTCCTCACCAGGTTAGCCAGCCTGTCTGCAAAGACAGTCTTCCCTCTCTTAATTAGGTGAATCCCATCTCTTCCTAGTAATCCTTCTTCCTGGAACAACATCCCATGATCGAAGAATCCAAAGCCCTCTCTCTTATACCACCTGCGTAACCATACATTTACTTCACAATGCAATGGTCCCTACCTAGGTCTTTTCCTTCAACAGGAAAGATGGACGAGAACACCACTTGTGCCTCAGACTCCTTTATCCTTCTTCCCAGAGCCACATAGTCTGCAGTGATCCACTCAAGGTCATTCTTGGCAGTATCATTGGTGCCCACATGGAGAAGTAGGAAGGGGAAGTGGTCTGAGGGCTTGATGAGTCTCTCCGTCACATCCTGAATCCTAGCTCCAAGCCTGCAGCACAATTCTTTAGTTTCCCAGTCTGGACGGCAGATGGATGACTCCGTCCCCCTTAGGAGAGAGTCCCCAACCACCATCACCCTTCTCTTCCTCTTGGGAGTAGTGGTAGTGGAACCCCCAAACCTAGGACAATGCATCCCATGCCTTCTTATCAACAGAGTCTCCTTCTGATCCACTCCCTCAGACAAGTCTTCCAAATCATTCTCCGCCATAGTACCCATGAAGAGAGCCTGAAAATGATTCCTTACCTCTCTCTGCATGGTGGGCATATAGGTTCTCTTTCTTTGAGAGGTCACATGCTGCCAATTTTCTTCCCTGTTCTTCAGTCTCCCCTGCACTGCCTTCTCTGAATCTTCCTCACACTGTACCTGAAGTTACAAATCATGTCTTCAATCAAGAAAGACTGTTTTCTTTCATGCAACTCAGGTTTGATACTTGGGTCTCTACTACTTTAACCTTCTCTAGTACGTTAACCTTCTCTTCCAATATATACATAGATATAAGTAAGCAACTGAATAAAGATACATTTACAGGATGTGGTATTCTCTCATCATACCAGTGATAGTTGTAAAGCTATGACAGAGCCACATATTAACTGAGACGTTGACAAACATTCTAAAATGGGATATTTCAAAGCTGAAAAATTGACTGAGGTGATGCCAACACTAGATTTAATGACAGAAAGAGAACCTGCTCCTAGTCCTGAAATTAAATGGTACAACCGCAGTAAGTGTATAACAAGAGTCCATCCCAGCTAAACTAAGAATCACACCGAAAACAATTTCCAAATCACAAAGTATTGCTCTTCATAGCTCAGCTTGCAGGGCATGTTATGTTGAGAGCTGACATTAATAGGTAAGGCAAGTTATTCCCAATATTTAGGCAGCCAAATGCAATGACACTGTTTTTGATTTCAGAAAAATGGCATGTCTGAGTGTCAAATGTTGCTTTCCCCCCAGGTTCCGAGTAAAGATCTGGGAGGCTGGAGGGTCCTGTGCACTTATGAATGCAGGAGAAGCCTCCTCCTATAAGTGTACAGAAAAATATCGCTTTATTTGTGAGAAGAGAGCTACTTAGCTGAAGCCTTCTGAATAACACAAGAGGATCATAGTGTCCATGAGAAACGTATCCTGGGATGTTGCCCATCTCTTCAATTTGCTGTTTTACTATTCATACTTAGGGCCTCTAGTTTCATGTGCACACCTCTTTTTGAATATTCTCGACTCAACAACAGTACTCCACCCATACCAAATGGCTGTCATTCCCATCTGGGTTGACAGGAGTTGATTTTAGAGGCCATTAGTGCAAATATTAATAAATAATTTCTAAAAAATACACAGTATTGTTGGTGCACTGGGTGTTTTACAGAAAAATATCATTTGCCCCAAGGAGCTTACACTGTAAATTCAAATAAAACACAATAAATAAATCTCACACAGAGACAAAAGAGGAATGGGAGAGGAGACAAGCATTTAGAACAGTGAGAATCACCATCTTCATGACTGGGGAGTTTGCTGAGGATGTCCAGAGCTAAAAGCCTGAGCTAGAGGACCAGCTCTCTATCTGGCAGCTGTAACAAACTCACATGCTCTGTGGGTGAGGCACTCAAGGTATGCGTCACTCACACTGAGCAGTGGGTTATATACTTTCCTTGGACAGAGAAAGCTTGTCTCATATGTCTCAGGCTCACAATAGTTTGAATTCCAGATAAGCTTCCATTTTATGGCAACTGCAATCTTGCAATCTGCATTTTTCAGGGCACCAAAACTGTTCATGCATTTATGATGAATCCTATGAATAGTTTTGGTGAAAAAAAAGAGATTTTTTTAAAAAGTCAAAATGGTTAATTTTAGCCATTTCCAAAAGAAATAGTCCAGCTTTTCATTTTGTAATGGTGTTTCATTTAGAAATTTAGCTAATTTTTTAAAAAGGTGCTAAATAGTAGAAAATGACCACAAAGAAAAATTTGAAAAAAAAATGTAGGGTCAAAATGGTTCATTTAGCCATTTCATTTTCATTTTTCATTTTGAAACAGTTTTTTAAGTCACTTCAAAATGAAACATTTCAACTTTTCATTCTGAAACGTGTTCTGTTTTGAAAGTTAGCTAATATTTTCAAACAACAAAAAGGGTGAAAAACATTTGAAAAATGCTTCACACAAAACAAAGAAAATGACATTTGTGTTTCAGGTTAAACTAAAAATTTTGTTCAACCCCAACTTATTTTTTGTTGTTTTTTCATTTCAGAGAGAAAAACAGAAAAGTATAGTTTCAGTTCAAACCAAACTATTTTAAAATTATTTATAGTGCCACCTGAACAGAAAATTTAATTATTTGATCAGCTTTAATAACCATTAATTAATATTGCAAACTACATAACAGAGTAATTAGAGTCAAATGTCAAAGTAGTTAATATGTATGGACTCTAAAAATATAGGTATTAAATATGACATCAGTCATGTAGTTAACTTCACTGTATATCAATTAATTATAAATTGTTATAAAAATTTGATTCCACGGTATTTATAGTCATTTGTAAGTACAGGCATTTGATTATAAAGTGTACCAAAATGCTTGGTTTCAGTGTGAGTTTTGGGCAAAGTTCTGGTTCAGTTCTTATTTCAGCATGTAATACGACAGTCTGACCTTTTCGAAGCCAGGAGCAGTTGGCACTGTTCTGGAAAGGAACCCAGAAGGCAGGTGTTGGGAATGATGTGACCCAGCTGGACAGCATTTATAAGCATGCAGCAATTCTCCAAAAAGGGCTATATTTTTGGAGTTTAATGTGCACCCTCTCCACACATCACATATCAGTTGGAAACTTATTGAATGTATATTGTACATTAGTTGAGGTTTGATGTGGAGCTTTCAAATAGTACTGTAAATCTGCACAATGTTACCCACAATGAGCATGTCCTTTTTTGCACAGTTCCAGAACCACAACAACAGAAACTACAGGTTTTACTGTTTAAATTCAATGCCATAAAGTGGTGTTTGTTGGTGAAAGCTACCAAAGGATAATGAATTAAAAAGTTTTTATTCGTTAGCATTGGAAAGGTGTTCTCCTCCCCATGAAATGATGAAGCTGTTGAGTATATGGCAATAATGGCAAATATAAACATTTGTGATATACTAGGATGGAATGTTTTCACATCACATATTCTTAATTGTCAAAGTATCTTACCAGTGATTAAAATAGTTTTATATATTTTCAGTTGAAGTTCGCTTATCACATCAGTCTCACACTGAAGGTTGTGCACCAATAGCAATAGACTGTATGCCCATAGTTTGTATTTCATGGTGGGTAGATACAAAGGTACGTGAAATCCTAATGTAATGTTTTTCCAGGTATGTACTCACTGATGGCGGCAAATTCGCCACAATCAGATCAATCTATCTGGATCAATTGAGTGAAAGGGAAGACCCGCTTAAACGGTCTGAAAGTCGATTCAATTAAACTACGTCGTCAAAAGGCGTAGCACTGCATCATTGGGAATGCATTTCCTGTCGGCGCAGCACATTGGAGATGGTGCGCTAAAGGGAAGTTACAAAGTTGATGGGAATTATGCAAGCTACTCTGCATAGCTTTTGTAACGCTCCTCGACTGCCGCTGAATTTCCGGGTAAGTGTAGACTAAGCCTTCATTTGTAAGCTTGTGTACATGTAATGTAGCATTTTTCTGCCTGACAGAAGTCTGGCAGTAGAAGCCAGGAGAGATTAATTGTATTGGTGACTACAAGATGAGTTTTCTTGTTTTAGATGTTGTGCCACCAATATTCTTTAACATGGGTTGCATTCAGAAATACTCAAGCAAGTCAAATTTGACATATGTCATAGTTGTATTGAACCCAGGAAAAAAAAACGCCTCTGAATCTGGTCACAGAGCATTATATTTACCTTCTTCTATACCTCCCTGAGGAAGCACATTCTCCAACGATTGGTCCTCCAGCATCGTTGGCGCAAGAAAAACACACAAGAAATTTTATAAAATAAAAACATTTGCGAAAGTAACCCACTAAGGAAGGCAACACTTCAAGGAGAAGATTATATGTTGTACAGAATATCTGTGGATGACTTGATGGCTAAGGATGCAGTTTATCAATCAACATGTGTTCTTCCTACTTGAATAAAACAAATCTCAAAGCAAAACCACCTATTACATTGGAACAACACAGACACCATTAGACATTGTATTTTTAGCAGCTGATTGAAGATGGACAGTGATCTTATGTATCGCAGAAGGCTCTTCTCCCATCCAAGCTGCTACAAACATATAAAGGCCTATTTCCTTCAGATATAGAAAGAGCAAGCTAGCCCTGTAGCAAATTACAGGCAAGATTAGAAAAATACTATTGTTAGAAAAAGATTAGAAACAAAAAGTTTCTGCAATTTCATTCCATGCAGAGCATGGACAATGCAAATCTACTAGCATGCTATGCAGCACAATAACATTAGCTGATGCGATTGAAACTGCAGATAATCTGAAGCAGGAAATTAAGTCATCCACATGTTTTGTGAATGTTTTTCTGGCCAGTGAGCCTGATGAACAGCTTTCAAATGAGAGGTGCTTTTGTATAATGCCAATTCAATCCTTCAGTCTGAAAAAATTCAAAATGAAAGCCCCAGAACATTAATCAAAGCCTGGTGATTATAGTTTGTAGAGGTGAGCTACTTTTGTGCCACCTTTGGTTAAGAGTTAAAGAGGCATATAATTCAGCCAGCAATGAGTATCATACTTCAGAAGGCATTCAAAGAAGGTGCCTCTCAGTTGTGGAGTTCATAGTAATTACCAATTCCCAAATTGTCACACCACTGCACATATAACCCTTGCTGCAGAGCTACACTATAAATTTGGGTCTCACAGTTTAATCGGCATACTACATCTTCATGGAGTCTGTATCTGATGATGATGATGAGAGGGCAGTTCATCACTAATGCTGCAAAAACTAAATAGAAAGGCTTCATGGCGGTGTGTTCATTGCAGATGGAATTAATTATAACATTTCATGCTGGTGGAAATCTCATCCACGAAGAAAGTAATATAGATTCTAATGTAGAAACTATTAATGGAAAGAATACCTTTCATTTAGTGGATAGAGTGGCATTTCAAGAACTGTCTGCAGATAGTGCAGCATCACAAGAAATGATTCTTCCTGCAGGATGGTTGGATTCCTTCCCAGACAGGCTCCCCATGGGATCAGCATTTCAGTTGATTGGTGATATTTGCAGATGGAGGTGGAAGAGAGCAAGAACAGCAAAATGGGGCCAGTTTGGTTCAACATCTTCATTAATGATCTGGAGCATGGGGTCGATTGCACCCTCAGCAAGTGTGCAGATGACACTAAGCTGGGGGGAGTGGTAAATATGCTGGAGAGTAGGGATAGGATACAGAGTGACATAGACAAATTGGAGGATTGGGCCAAAAGAAATCTGATGAGGTTCAACAAGGACAAATACACAGTCCTGCACTTAGGATGGAAGAATCCCATGCACTGCTATGGATTGGAGACTGACAGGTTAGGCAGCAGTTCTGCAGAAAAGGACCTGGGCGTTATAGTGGACAAGAAGCTGCATATGAATCAACAATATGCCCTTATTGCCAAGAAGGCTGACGGTATATTGGATTGTATTAGTAGGAGATTGCCAGCAGATCGAGATAAGAGGGAAAACAAACAAAAGCTCACATTGGTAAAAAAAAAA
>VOCS01057748.1:0-21575 GCA_007922155.1 Mesoclemmys tuberculata | reverse complement strand
CTTCAAAATGGACATTTCTCCTGGCAGCTCAAAGGGGTGACAGACAAACTGTCACTTAGGGAAGGACACAGAGATGTGACAAGTTGGCCAAGGACCACACTCCATGGGAGGACTATGGGAAGAGGCCTGTAGAAGTAAGTGTCTGAGGAAATCTAAACCCGCAGGTGTTCGTTGTATGTCCCAAGACCTTTTACACAAACCACCGTGGCCTAACGTATCTGACACAATGTGGAATGGCACAAGCTGTTTTGCACACAGACCATGGAATTTTACCAACACAGAAAGAAATTGCAAGAATTCCAGCCTCAAGATTGTGGTTGGACACTTCAAATCTTTCCCAAGTGCAGGGGTCACCTTCTCATTGGCCCACAGCAGCTTTGCGAAGAAGAAACCAAGATCTCACAAACATTATAAAATGGGGTGCTGCGGTGGAAGCCTCACTCCCTGAAGCTGAAAGAGACGTTGAGCGGGACTGTCATCACCTGACTACGGAGAGCATCCCCAATCTGGTAACTGCTGAAATCACTTCTCTGATTATACCCACTCTATAACTCCTCCTTTAAACTTCTATCTAGGGAGATAGCTGTGAGATCTAGAAAGGGAGCAAGAATACAGCTGTCAGAACCCCATGGGTGAATGAACTACCTGAATGATCTGTCTAGGTATCCTGAGAAACCATTCTGGGCCACTGTGATGCAAAACTGGAGAACATGTCTTCATGACAGTTTTAATGGATAAACAGCAAACTGTCATGCATTTTGTTTACCTCAGTAAAACCTTTAGTATATTTTAAGGCTACCCGAATTGAAACCAACTGTAGGATAATTCCAGTTATCTAAATTCGCTTTATCCAGCAATCTTAGTTATCCGAAAGGACCGTGTGTCCTCCTGAAGTGCTGTGTTAGTTAATCACCTGCTGATGTAATAACGTTAGGGCTGTGATTTGGGAGGATTTCCCTATTTAGGGAGGAAGACAAGGAGAAAAGAGGGGGAAAATAAGGAAGAATACAGAGGAGGAGAGAAAAGTGAGATGGAGAGAGAAGCAAACAGGCAAGAGAAACAAAAGAAGGGGTTAAGGTGAAGGCATCATGACATTGACAGTCCTGGACTACTCCCGTGCCAGTAGAAATAGTGAGGGATACAGCCGTCTCGCTCCCCTGGGACTGCCATGCTGGGAAACACTCAAACAACACCAAGAAGTTCCTGTCTTCTGCAGATCCTTCCTCTGTCTTCTGCAGATCCACTCTCTTTTCCTGTGGGCCCAGTGCATAAAGCACCTAAGGGACCGAACCCCTCCTTCCTCTTGTGCTTCCTTGGGCTGCTAGCACTGAATTCACCAGCACTTCCTATGTTTATCCAATTGGCCAGTTATCCAACTTTCAGCTGTCCCCCAGGACTGTTGGATAAACAGGAGTGTGCTGTACTAGAATGTGTGACATAGTCTGGTATTTCACTAGCAAACTGAATCTTCGTTGTGTAGAAATTAGGGTAGCTCATTATGTGATTATGGGTGTTGAAGTTGATAAATATTTGTGAAAGGGAATGTCTCCTCCATAGACGATGGCTGAGAGTCGTCCTGAGTGCCACAGAGTTTAGCTTATAAATCACAGAGAGTTTGTCATTCAGAGAATTTGACAGCTGCTGTCCCAACAGGATCAGGACTTTAGAATTGGCTGACAAGCTAAAGAGTGTTCCCACTATCTGAATGTTTATTTGACCTTTAATATTTAGTTCAAGTGGCCTCAGAGCAAAGAATATTTGTAAAATTCCAAGGAAATTTGAATCTTTTCAATCATTATCTGCATAACCTGTGAAAGAAGTTGAATTGTGATTCTGAGTACTTCAGTAACTTGTCTGATTATCTCAATGGTAATTTTAGAGCTGCTAGTTAGAACTTCTCCAGGTGCTCTCTTAATTCCAGCAGGGAACATGTTTGGTTAGAAATGAATAAGACCCTGCTCTAAAGGATTCGTAGACCTTACTGGTACCAAAGTCAGCTGCCCAACAGAATTCACAACAAGGGTAAAATTAGCCTTTGTAACACAACTGTAATAAAGCCTTGAATGAACTGACATTATTTGTTATTTCTTGTCAAATTATAACGTCGTATAAGGAATTCTTTGTTTCAATTTAATAAACAGGAATATCCAACCACCTCTCTTTTGTTTTCTGTAATCCCTCAATAGTTTTCAATTCTACCTTGTCAAATAAAATATGTAAACGGTGATCATTCTGCAGTCTGTACTTTGGGAAGGGAAACAAGAGATTACCATGAGACATTTAATTTAAGACACCGGAAAATTGAAATTAGTTACAAAATGGGTGTTTTTAAAATGTATTTTCCCTCACACAACTTTATCTGTGTGAAATTCTCCTATTATTATTATGGAGCTGTGTAGATAATCATTATTATTAAGAGATTACAGAACACACATTATAAATATCATTTGGAGTAAAATATTTTCAGGGCTCAGCATATTCCCATGATCTGTAAATAGAGGGACTCTAACTCTTCTTTTATCTTGTTGTCTCTTCTCTCCAGGTACGCTGAATTTTCAACCAACTTTCAGCCATGAAGATCCTCTATCTGCTCTTTGCTGTTTTTTTTCTTGTGCTCCAGGCTGCCCCAGGTATGACGTACGTGTCAGCGAGGGATGATATAGAGGGATCTCTGAGAGCCTAAGTTACCCTCTTGTTCTCCATTAGAGACGTGTTTCTAATTCTTCTCTTCGGAGCTCTAGGACCTCTGCAGTTTGCAGAAAATACATGAAATTAACAGGGAATTGTTCAGAGGTGAGGGATGTGTTTTGCTGCCCCCAAGAAGAAACATTTGGCAGAATTATGACCAATTATCCAACCCAGCACTGGGCCAGCTCCACCCTGCATAGCCAAACTGCATTGATGATATTGATGAATGTACACAGAACTACAACTATTTTAACAGCAGAAATGCTGTGACAATCTTTTGAACATGAAATTATGTGCTCTTATGGCCCAGCATCCAGGGAAATGCCTGTCATCTTGGCATCACAGTGCTTATTTACCCTGCTCTGCACATTGATGATTGACTCTTTTTCTTTGTGTAGAATTTTCCGAAGCTCAAAGACTTGACAGGCATCGGGGGTGTTTCTGTACCTTTCGGAGATGTCCTTTGGGTACTCGAAACGCTGGAAGATGCGGTAGAGGGGTTTTGTGCTGTCCATTGTAAGTTCAAGATATCCACAAGGCAAATGTTCCAGTGTGAAAAGAAATACCTGCTCTTCCCCTTCTAAAATCTGTTGTAAGATGTAAACTGTTGCTTAATGCTCTTGGGAGCTCAGGACATGTTGCCCATCCCATTGGAAGGGGTCAAAGAAGGCTTCAAGTCACTTTTGCGCTGCTCATATTCTAGGCCACCCGGGGCCCTCGCCATCTATGAGAACCATCACAGTGGCTTCTCTTACATATAGCAGCCTTACCCAGCCTTCCCGTGGGCTAATCCACAGCCTGGAACAGTCCAGATTATCTGCAGTGCTCAGAAGTACTGGGATTGCCCACTTGCAACCAGAAGAGCATAGACCTATTATGACAGCCATGTGCTGCTCACACTTTGAGAGTATTTCCCCTGAAACCTTTTATGGCATTTTACAATCTCCATATACTTCTATATGGGCAGCGTTGGGGCCTAAACATCCCATTGTCTGCATTGCTTTTATATTTTAGAATAGAGAAATCAAGCAGGAAAAACAAAAGTCTGGAAGAGAGAGTGCAGGGCTGTGTCTACTCTGTATCAGTCTGCAGGGGAAGTTAAGGCAAGAGTTAGATTTATAATAATATCTATCACAAATGGGAAGCAGAGGGAATAGTTTGCAATCAAAGTAATGAAGTGCACCAATATATAAAGGGAATCTAAATGCAACAGGGAAGAATCCATGGTTGGCAGGGCTAATGACAAGAAAGCGTTGTTTTAAAATATCAGGAACAAAAAGAAATCCTTTCAATGGTATATAGCATTTCTAGATGGTGAACAAATGTGATTAATGAAGGAGAAAAGGCAGAAGTGTTTGCTAAATATTTCTTTTCTGTATTTGGAAAGAAGTTGCTTGATTTACTGATCTTACAAGAGGATGATGACTATTATCTAGTCCATTAGTAACTAAGGAGGATGTTACACAGCATCAACTAGTGAAAAACATTTTAAAATGAGCAGACGTAGGTAACTTCCATCATAGAAACCTCGAAATGTTGGGGAAGGGGTGGAAGAACTTTTTTCCACTTATAATTTTTGGTAAACCTGTACAGTGCGAGCCAGGGAACTAGGCTGAAGTGGCCATGCTTGCAGCTGCAGGAAGACCCTCCTGGCTGATCTACTGAACGTGTCCAGAGATCCTTGCTCTCATCATGCTGGGAGGCAAATATGCAACTGTCACCAGCATGGAGTCAGCATTCAGATACAATTGGAATTTCCTTTCATTTTTAAGGAATAATTTATCACCTCAGTAATTATCTGTCATCTTAGTTTCACCTTTGCACAAGGTGTGTATGATAGAACAAGTCTACCTGGATGAGAGCTGTCCTTTACAGCAGTATCGATTTCATAAGCAGCTAGTGCACGTGTTTAGATTCATATGATTATGACCCTTCAAACACAATTACTTCTCTGCCGTTGATTTGAAATGAAACATTATAGTATTCCTGGTCTATGGGAAAAGACACAAAAATCTGATTCTCTTTTCTTTGTACAGGCGATTTTGAATTATTGTCTAGGCAGGATCCCTGGGAATCTGGCAGAGAGCCACTTGCTTCCTAAATCATCAGATCCTGCTTCAACGCAACAGGGCAGTGCTCTTCATTTTGGGTGTGAAGAACCTTGTGATTTGAAGAAATTCCAGAAGGGAGCCCTTGAATCCCTCATCTAAGATTTGTTACTCTCCTTTCAATAAAAGCAAGTTGGTCTGAGAGAATCTTGCTGAACTGTGTGTGTGTGTTGGTGGGAGAGCCCCATTCTGCCAAGCACTGCACATGTCCCTAGGGAAATGCTGTGCCAGTAGCAGTCAGGTTCCAATCAGAAGAGAGAAGAACATGAACAGTTATTAACCCTATTTGACACTTGTGGGTCAGAGGGCCACAGAGAGAAAGGGACCAGATTTGTAAATGTGTTTAGGCATCTCAAATGCACAGACTTTTGAAAGTTCCTGGGGTGCCAGGTGGAATCTTTATGTACCTAAATACCTTTATAAATCTGTCTCAGCGTTACTGGCCCAAGGTCACACATGGTTTTCTATGGCAGAGCTAGGAACTAACCCCTGACTTTCTCAGTCTCCTTCAGAGGTTGAAATATAAAGCGTCCCTCCTGGCTAAGGTTTAGAACAAAGGAAAATGAGAATGATGCTGGAAATTACTATGTGAGAATGTAATTTTACCCTGATAAATCAAAGCATAAAAGAAAAGACTCTGGAGAGAGGGATGATGGAACCTGGGGCTAGGGAAGCATGTGGTTTGAAGAGAACAAGTCTTGCTAGACACACCTGACTGCTATGTGTGATAGAGTTATAAAGTGTTTGGCTGCTGGTTCCTCCTTGATATAACATGTTGGGATTTCAGCAAAACACTTAATGCAGCACTTTATGAAATCTTATTCTGAAAGGGCCAAATCCTGTTCACCTCATGCACTCAGGTTTTCTCTTTGGTGCAGTGGCAGACATCTGGGACAGGAGCACATCTTAAATTCCACAAGATGAGATTGAATTTTGTTTTTCGGAGATCATGTGATCAACGGAAATAGCTGAAACATTTCACTTTTGTAAACGAGTTCTGCCCTTTTCATGAGAACTCATGCACCTGATTCTCCTCCCTTATGTCAGTTACACCCCAGGGTAATGATGATGGCTTTGGTGGAGTCACTCCTGGTTTACTCCAGTCTTGGGGTGAATCCTTCTGTTCTCCTCAACGTGGCCTTCTTTTGGACAATTGCTCAGAGCTCTGTGGGATCCCATGTGCACAGTGAAACATGTAGAGATTTTGTTCTGTACCTTAAATTCTGCAAGGGAAGCTGATGCATCAGTTGATGACAAGGAGTGCTCGAGATGGGGAGGTTACAGAATCGTGTAGAGTCTAGGTACATGCAGCTGTGAGGGGAAGGCTAAATACTGGTCCTTTCAAAAGCTGTCAAATGTATCATGTTAGATTTCCATGAACCACCATAAATTCATGGGACACAAGGTTATCTATGGTAGAAAAGTAATTTTTAGTCTTTACAAAAATGTTATAACTCTCTAATCACTTCAGTGCATAACATCAAGGAAGAAACATATATACACAAAGAATTGTATAAATCAAATACAAAACCCCTCTTGAAAGTCGTATTTCTGGGTAGCTGTTGTCTGGAGTTTCAATCTGCTGTAGGGATCTTTCCCAACTCAGCTGATGCCAATGAAGTGTTTCCATTAACTACAAAGAATTTGGACTGGGCAGTAGAATTTTCCCAGGTATAAATACTCATATCATTACTTCCTCAAGGAAGAAATGTTTGTACATTTCACATCCCTATCATACTCTGGAGGTGAATAGATATTATTCATTATTATTAATTGCAGCAGTCATATTTTAAATATCATGTGGATCAAAGCAAGATTTCACCATCTCATAATTCCTAGTACCCTAAATACAGGAAATGTCAGTCTCCTGTCAATCTTGGTGTCTTTTCTATCTGTTGTGCTGAGATCCTGAAATATCCTCTGTCATGAAGATTTGTTACCATCTCCTTGCTTTTTTTGGTGCATCAGATTGGTTCACATAAGTAAACAAAATCCAGGGATAGTACAGAGGGATATTTGTGAGCCTAATTCCTAAGTCTTTCTGTGAAACTATTTCCAACTCTTTTTCTGAAGAGTTCCAAAGCCTCCATGGTTTTGAGTAGAAGTGTGATATTTGGTAGGTAAGGAATCCTGAAGCCAGGGAGGCTCCTTCACTGCTTAAATGGAGATCCATTGAGATTTGCTTAGACTATAAATGATCAAAAAGCCGATTGTTTTCTTTGTACAGCTTGATTCAGGCTTGCTGCTAAATACTTTCTCTGTGCACCGCACACGCTCTTGCTTCAGCTCTTGCTTGCATTCAGGGAATATTAAACCCTTTAAATTTGACAAAGATCTAAGCAACTGAAAACAGGGCCATAGCAAAGAAAGTGTCAATCAATCAATCCCAACTTTAGGGATCTCTACCTGTGCCACCTATGACATCAAAAAAATGTTATCAGGGACATCAGCTGTCGGTGCCTGCAGATGGTGGGAGACAGCAGCTGGGAGATTGATGAGCCCCGAAGGGGAGTTGACTCATTGTGTTAATCAATTTTGTTTGCACAGTTTTCCCACACCCACTTACTTTTATTAAAAGGTTCACTTTCGACACTGGGTTTCTGTGCTTGCGAGAGGGGCTGTATTTCATTTTGGGGGGAACCCAGGGGATAATGTATGATTTTGCAGGTGACTGGGTGGGTGCTGGAACCAGTTTGGTTTTGCATCATTGACAGGAACCTCTAGATACAGACCCTGGTCCTTTGCTGCTGGCAGAAGGGTTAAATAGTTTCAAATTTATACGTCATATGGCCATATCAAGTGACAGCTTGCTCTACTGTATCTCTGTTATGAACTTATAGTCACAATACATATAATACAGAAAAAACTGCTACAAGATGAAGTTACGTCACTACTGAGTATGAACATGTGGTCAGCTTCTCCAGTGACCGTTGCTGTTACTCAATCTATGCCCTCTGTGAGCCACAGGCACTGCATCTGTTATTTGACATGTGTAAAGGGTTTAGGCCTAAATTCAGCAAAGGATTCTTGCCTGTGCTAGGATGCAAATCACATTCTAAGGATGATTAATAATAAATTCCACATTTCCGGTGAAATCATTACAGCTTGCCAGGAGGAAATTACAATCTAGTGTGATATATTAGCCTCATGGAAGTCAGTGGGAGTTCTGTCATAGACTTCCAAAGGGCCAGGATTGCAGCCTGAATATCTATACCAGTTAAACATCATCAGCCTGGTAGAAAAGGGATGGAAGTGAATGGAAAGAATCCTGTTGACTTCAGTGGGTTTGGGATGAGGCTCCCCAGTACAGAGAGGATTTCAGGAAACAGCTGCCCCCTGAGAAGTAGCATGGCACCAGACTCTGTGTGCATGTCTGTGGGCTGGGGATCTCTTATATGTTGTTGAGTGATATTCTACGTATATTGGTTATTTTCCTGCTTTTATGCATTCACCCTCTGAGAGAGGGGCTTCAAATCCTGAGAACCATGAATATATGTGTGAGGTATGGGGTGATACAGGGTGGATAAGAATTGGGGGGTATCTCTTTAAATGGTTGGGAGCCCTCTCGTGGGCCTCTATGCGTCCTGTCGCTGTAGCTAGCAGAGCTTGGCTGGATCAGAAGTGTTCATGGGCAGCCAGGACCACTATTATGTATCTTATAATAAACATGCGTATTCAGCATGCAGGGAGGCCAGTGCGTTTTCCCCATAAGCTCTGTTTCGCAGACAGCAAGGGAACAACGGGTCGCTCTACCATAACTTTGCCAGGTAATTTTCCTGGACAAACCCAACCTTATCAATTAGGGTAAAAGGGCCCACAGCCCACGCTGCTGAGTGACACCTGTGGGAGCTGACGATGACGGCAGGAGACAAGTAGCAGTTGGGATTAATCTAAATCGCACTGCTCAGGTTTGCTGGTGACAAGGGGTTTTCCCATCATACAAGTAGGGAAATCCATCGCGGCCATGGTTGATAGAGCCACCCACAATGCAGCAGCGCAGGATCCGGCAGAGCTCAGTGTTCACGCAGGGCTGGGCCCTGCCCTCTCTGTCCCTCTGAAGACCCATAGGCCTCTCTGTGGATTTAGAAGCGAGTGGCCCCTTTGGCAACTAGCTAAAGAATGGAGTTGGAGGCAGCTGAACGGCCTGAAGAAAGAGGGAGAGGGAGGCTATTGGAGCCCCTCCCGGAAGACAGATAAAGCAAGAGAAGGGGTGTTGAGATGGTGAGTTAGAGGCTCAGGGGGGTAGCCTAAGAAGCACAAGAAAAAGGGGCTGGTGCTTAAACACATGGGCAAATGTGGTGTGATCAGGGGTCAGAGGCACATGGCGTGCAAACTGGAGGGAGTGATTTACCAGTGGTGGAACCTGGGAAGCTGGGAGATGTGGGGTGCGATTGGGGTGAGTCAGAAGCTGACAAAAGGACTTGGGGGTCCCTGACAACCCTTCCTGCTTGACACGAGTGTTGCTGGCAATGATCGGGGCCCCCCTGTGGGGTTAGAGAAGGGAGCCAATGCATGTGGGTGGAGAGCGGTTCTGGAGATCTGGGGAGAACCAGGCTGAGCTGACCCTTTGGGTGGGAGACCTAGTGTGGATCTGGGGCTTTGAAAGTGGAGGGATGTGATTTTCCTGACCAAGGAAAGAGGAGCCGGGCATTAGATCTGGGAGACCAGCTACTGGAGAGAGCTGCTTGCAAGAGGACTAGGACTGTGGCAGTTGCTTGCCCAGGGAAAGCAGAGGCAGCGATGAGAGCGGAGGATGCATGTGGGGGGTTTACTGGAATAGGGGGAGGCCTTCTACTGAACACATGAAAACGCCATCCTTCCCTTAGGATGGGCTCTAGGGGACCCTGTTGCAGGGAGATCTGGGCGCTGTGGGGCTCCTACGTGGGAACACAAAAGGATTTCTTGGATGGAATAAGACCAGGGTGTTGGGGGGCAGGGAAGGGACAGCTGGGAAGCAGGTGCTGTGGGAAGGATAATTTTGTATCTGGGTAAGAACCAGGTCACTATTTCTTCAAGGGCTAGGAGCAGGAACCTTGTGGTCTGTCCTTGTGAATCACTAAACCAAAGAATACACACTTAGGGGAGAGGTGAAGAAAGAGGGAGGCTGCATTTGCCAGTTGATTTGCAAAGCTCCAGGCAGAAATCCAATATTCATTTAGGCTTCTTGGCAACAGGGGAACACAGAGCAATTTCCAGGTTGTTGTCCACTGCAACCCCCAGCTCCTTTTCTGCAGAACTTCTGTCTAGCCAATCGGTTCCTGGTCTGTAGCAGTGGTCAGGTTTCTTTTGTCCTAAGTGCAGGACTCTGCATTTGTCCTTGCTGAACCTCATCAGATTTCCTTTGGCCCACTACTTCACTTTGTCTAGGTCACCCGGTATCCTGTCCCTAGCCTCCACATATATCCCACTCTGCTGAGTTTAGTGTCACCTGCAAATGAATGGACTCTAAAGGGGAATTGCTTCCTTAAATCAGTGGGTCACTGCACGATGTCCTGTCCCTTCAGGCTCCTGTAATAATATGCTGGGACATGAAGGATACAAAGTTGATGGCTAGCGTCATACATGGATAGGCTGGGATTTGCTAGCGCTGCTCCCAGAGCTCCAATGACAGCGCAGGAACAGCACAGGGCTTGGTTATCAGATACCAGCCCAGAATCCTCCACCTTCTCTGACACTGAGTACTTCTTCTCTCTGTGAGTTGTGTTCTCAAAATCAATACGGCTTCCTTGAGTAAGCAGCTACTTAACATAAGTCTGGCAGAGCCTTGCTCCTAAACTACCAAGTTTCCTTCCATTGTTGTGAAATTCCCCCATAGTACACACATAGCTGCTCTTTCCCATTTCTCCTATCTGGATCCTCTGGGAAGACAAGTCGTAATCTCCATGGTAAGGAACATGAAGGTTCCTAAATAATAAAAGGATGTGAAATCTCTTTACAGAAAGAATCTGTCCAGTCTTCAAAATGGACATTTCTCCTGGTAGCTCAAAGGGGTGACAGATATTCTGTCACTTAGAGAGTGACACAGAGATCATAGAATCAGAGAGTATTAGAGTTGAAAGGACCTCAGGAGGTATCTAGTCCAACTCCCTGCTCAAAGACGGACTAACTTCAGATAAATCATCCCGGCGAGGTTTTGTCAAGCTGCAGCTTAAAAGATGATGTGAGAAGTTGGCCAAGGACCACACTTCCAGGGAGAACTATGGGAAGTGGCCTGAAGAAGTCGGTTGCTGAGGACATTTAAACCAGCAGGTGTTTGTTGTATGTCCCAAGACATTTTACACAAACCACCATGGCCTAACGTATCTTACACAATGTGGAATGGCACAAGCTGTTTTGCACACAGGCCCTGGAATTTTCCCAACACAGAAAGAAATTGCAAGAATTCGAGCCTCCAGATTGTGGCTGGACACTTCAAATCTTTACCAAATGCAGGGGTCACCTTCTGATTGGCCTACAGAAACTTTGCAAAGAAGGAACCAAGTTCTCAGAAATATTATAAAGCGGGCTGTTCCGGCCTAATCCTCACTCCCTGAAGCTGAGAGAGGCAGTGAGCAGGACGGTCATCACCTGACTACGGAGAGCACCCACATTCTGGTAACTGCTGAAATCAGTTCTCTGATTATACCCACTCTATTAACTCCTCTTTTAAACTTCTGTGTAGGGAGATGTTGTGAGATACAGAGAGACAGCAAGAACACACTGTCAGAACCCCATGTGTGAATGAACTAGCTGAATGAACTGTCTAGGTATCTTCAGAAACCATTCTGGGCCACTGTGATGCAAAGCTGGAGAACACGTCTTTATGTCTGTTTTAATGGATAAGCAGCAAATTTCCAGGCATTTTGTTTACCTCAATATAACCTTTGGTGTATTTTAAAGCTACCCAAATTGAAACCAACTGCAGGATAATTCCACTTATCCAAATTTCCTTTATCCCAAAATCCCAGGTATCCGAAAGCACAGTGTGTCCTCCTGAAGTGCTGGGTTAGTTCATCACCAGCTGATGTACTAACCTCAGGGTTGTGATTTGGGAGGATTTCCATATTTAGGGACGAGCACAAGGAGAAAAGAGGGGGAGAATGAGAGAGAAGATGGGGGGAAGAGAAAAGTGAGATGGAGAGAGAAAGCAAAGAGGCAAGAGAAACAAAACAAGGGTTTAAGGTGAAAACTGGAAGGAGAAAGTTTCAGGGAGAGAGAGGAAAAGGGAGACACAGGACAGGCATTAAAAGAAAGAGAACAGGGCAGGATGGACTGGAATGAAGAGAGGTAGAGGAGGCTGAAGGAGAGTAAAAGGGAGGGAAACAAGGAGGAAAGGGGAGTGCCAAAAGAGACAGCAGCTTCTTTGTTGTTTCTTAAGTGCCAGTAGAAATAGTGAGGGATATCGCCATCTCGCTCCCCTTGGACTGCCAAGCTGGGAAACGCTCAAACAGCACCAAGAGGCTCCTGTTTTCTGCACCTCCTTCGCGTCTCCTTGTCTTTTCTTCCCCTTTTCTCTCCTCCACTCTCTGCTTCCCCGTGGGCTCTGTTGATGCTACACCTCATGGACAGCAACACGTCTTCCACTTCTGCTCCCTCTGGCTGCTAGCATCAAATTCCCCAGCACTTCGTATGTTTATCCAAATGCCTAGTTATCCAAAAGTCAGATGTCCCACAAGCCAGTTGGATAAACAGGAGTGTGCTGTACTAATATGTGTAACCTGATCTTCTATTTCTCTAACAAACTGAATCTTAGGTGTTTAGAAATTCGGGTAGCTCAGTCTGTGACTATGAGTGTGGAAGATGATAAATATTTGTCAAAGGGAATGTCTCCTCTATAGACAATGGCTGAGAGTGGTCCTGAGTGCCTCAGAGTTTAACTATAAATCACAGAATGTTTCTCATTAGGAGAAATTGACAGCGACTTTCCCAAAAGGATTAAGAATTTAGAATTGTCTGACGAGCTAAAGATAGTTCCCACTCTCTGAATACTTATTTGTCCTTTAATATTTCAAGTGGCCTCAGAGCATAGAATCCTGGTAAAGTTCCAGTGAAACTGGAATCTTTTCAATCGTTATCTGCATAATATGTGAAAAATAATTGAGTTGTAATTCTGACTACTTCAGTAACTTGTCTGATTGTCTCCATTGTAACTTTAGAGCTGCTGGTTAGAACTTCTCTAGGGGCTCCCTTAATTCCACTGGGGAACACATTTGAGTAGACATGGATAAGAATCTCTGTAAAGGATTCCTAGTCCTTGTTGGTACCAAAGTCATCTGCAAAACAGAGAACAGAACTAGGGTAAAATTAGCCTATGTAATACAACTGTGATAAGGCCTTGAATGAAGTGACGTTATTTGTTATTTCTTGGCAAATTATAACATTGTCTCACGAGTACGTTGTTTTAAACTCATGACTATCCAACTACCTTTCTTTTACTTTCTGTAGTTCCTTAATTGCTGTAAATTCTATCTTGGTACATGAAAAATGTAAAGGTGTGATAATTCTCCAGTCTGAACTTTGGCAAAGGAAAAAATAGATAAGCATCAGAAATATAATTTTAGAAATGGGAAAATTAAAATTAGTTGGAAAATGGATGTATTTATGACATATTTTGCCTCACATAACTTTATCTCTCTGAAATCCTCCTCTTATTTCTATGGAGCTGTCTAGATAATCATTACTATTAAGAGATTACAGAACACACATTATAAATGTCATTTGGAGTAAACTATTTCCAGGGCTCAGCATATTCCCATGATTTGTAAATATAGGGACTCTGACTTGTCTTTTCTCTTGGTGTTTCTTCTCTCCAGGTACGCTGAGTTTTCAACTAACTTTCCGCCATGAAGATCCTCTATCTGCTCTTTGCTGTTTTCTTTCTGGTGCTCCAGAGCATGCCTGGTAAGTTGTAAATGTAAACGAGAGACGATGCAGACTGATGTCGGAGAGCCGAAGTTAGCCTCATGCTTTCCAAAAGAGATGTTTCTAATTTTTTCTTAGGAGCTCTGATACCTGTCGAGGAACCCAAACTCAGGGGTCCTTACTTACACATCCGTTGCCCAGGGGATGGTCCAAATTAGCCAGACAACAGGTTAGCAAAATCAAAGTTTATTATCCTTACATAAGGAGGTGGCCCGGTGGTTGGGGCGACCCTAAGCATAGATTTCTTAAAGCTTATATAACCTTACACAAACAAGTCTTATACGTCACAGTTCCATGGCAAAGGCAGAGACTAAGACAAAGGGAAAGGTAAAGGGCTCGTTATCTCAGAATATTTGGGCCCAGCACTTCTCACCCCCCTCTATCTGAACAGCAAGGTCTTCCTCCACGTTCCGTACCTACTGGTGCCCAGCTCTCATAACGATCTTGTTATGGTCAGAGATTCAAAGTCTAAACATCTGCTAGCAAAGCACATTCCATCCTAGGCCTTGACAGCTATCCTCACAGCCTAGAAATCAGAATAGAAAGAGAATCCATGTTTTCCCCCAGAAAGGCAGAGAGACTCCATATTAGTTTTCCTCCACATACCTCTGCAGTTTGCAAGGAATACATGAAATTTAGCAGAGGAATTGTTCCGAGATGAGGGATTTGTTTTTGCTGCCCCCAAGAAAAAACATGACTGAATTATGATCAGTTCTCCAACCTAGCACTGGGCCAGCTCAACCCTACATAGACAAATTGCATTGATGATATGCCTGGCACATCAGTGTCAGAGGCAGTGGGAATTAAACCCAAAGCAGCACCCACTCAGTGAGCATGGAGATCAGAACAGCTACTTGCTTTCCGTCACTTAAAGGCATGGGGCAGCAAGGGACACCATGGCCAAAGCTCGGTTCTCCACTCTGCAGCCTGACTGCCAGCGACCCTCTATGGTTCCATTCTCTTCTCAGAGGCTGCCATTGAATGTACACAGAACTACAACTATTCCAATAGAACGACAGCTGTGACAAACTTTTGGACATGAACTTTTGGACTCACATGGCCCAGTGTCCACTGAAAGGGAAATGTCTGTCATCTTGGCATCGCATCGCTTATTTACCTGCTCTGCACATTGATGATTGACTTTTTTTCTTTCTGCAGAATTCTCTGAGGCTGAAAAGTCTCACTTTTCCTGTAGGCTTAAGGGGGGTATCTGCCTTCCGAGATGTCCTGCTAATTATCAAATCATTGGAATATGCAGTGGAAGGCTTTTGTGCTGTGGAAGGTAAGTTCAATGTTCCACAGGGGAGATGTTGCAGTGTAAAAGGAAATACCTGTTCTTCTGCTCTGTCAATCTGTTGTAATATGTAAACTGTTGATTAATGCTCCTAGAAACTCAGCACACATCACCTAGCTGATGGGAGGAAGCAGGAAGGCAGGAATGGCCTCACCATGTAGGAGAACCTTCCTAGTGGCTCTCTTACATGTTGCCACCTTCCCCAGGCTTCCCGTGGGCTACTCCACAGCCTGGAGCAGTCCAGATTACCTGCAGTGCTCAGTGATACTGGGATTGCCTCCTTAGACCTGACAGCTTCCAGTAACATCTGCTGCAGTACCCTAGCGCTTGTAACAGGATCAGCATAGACCTATTATGGCAGCCATGTGCTGCTCATCCTTTGGGAGATATTTTCCTCTAGCCTCTTAATGGCACTTTTACAACCTCCACATTCTTCCCATATGGGCAAAGGTTGGGGGCCTAAACATCCCCTTATCTACATTGCTTTTATGTTTTAGAATAGAAGCAGGAAAAACCAAAGTCTGGAGAGAGAGTGCAGGGATATGTCTACTCTGTACAAGTTTGGAGGGGAAGTGAAGGCAACAATTCAACTAAAACAATATCTATAACAAATGGGAAACAGGAAATAGATTGCAATAAATGTAAATTGGAAGTAATGAAGTGCAGCAAGATGAAAAGGGAAGCTAAAGACAACAGAAAAGAATACATGGTTGTAAGGACTAAGGACAAGAAAGCATTGTTTTAAAATATCAGGAAGACAAGACATTCTTACCACGGTATATAGCATTTCTAGATGCTAACAAAGGAGGATATTAAATGACATCTACTACTAGTAAAGATTTTTAAATCAGCGGACGTAGGTAACTTCCAATCCAGAAACCTCAAAGCGTTTGGCAGTGATAGGAAGAACGTTGTTCCACTGATAATCTTTTACAAACTTTGTACTTTAGAATGTTGGGGAAATTCCAGAAAAGGAAATTGTTAATGTTCATGGCAATAGGCAAAAAGGACAGTAGGTGACCCCGGAAACTATAGGCCAGTGAGCCTGACATCGGTCAATAGCAAATTAATGGAAAAGATGTCTCAACCAATAATTAAAGATTAGGAATCTAGCTAATGCCAGTAAAAAAGGTTCTACTATATTAGGTCTTGCTAAAGAAATCTCATTTCTTTTAGATGATATTCAAGTTAATTAATACAGATAACTGGCTGGATCTAACCTAGTTATATTACTGCAAAAAGTTTGACTTAGCACTGCACAAGATTCTGAGAAAAAAAAACAACTAGTGCCATACACCTGAGCACACGTTCTAATATAATGTGTAATGTATAAACATTCTATTATAATATAATAAGTATAATTGTCAATGGCGAATCATCATCTAACGTGGGTTTCTCCAGTCATTAGATTAAAGTGTATAAGTATATTTACAGGGAGAAAATATGAGGATCTGAAGGACTCTATAATCCAGCCAGAACAGGAACCAATGGCTGAAAGCTGAAACAAGACAAACTGAAGTTAGAAATAAGACAGATTTTTTACAGTGATGATGATTAACCACTGTAACAAACTACCAAGGAAATGATGTACTCTCCATCTCTTGGTAAATTGAAATGGAGGCTGGATAAGTTTATGGAAGCTAATTCAGTACAAGTTACTGAGCTAAATACAAAGATAACTGGGGGAAATTCTGTGGCTTGTGTCATAGAGGAGGTCAGATTAGATTATTTTTTGTTCCCTACTGGCCTTAAAATCTATGACATTCTGATGGAGGAGGAGATAGATGCTCTATGTAGAGACTCAGTATTTGTTAAGATTTCAAACTTTAAATCTATTGCTTTAAAAAAAAACAAAAAGAAAAGAAAAAAGTATTTCCCGGTTACTGACACCCGAGCATGGACAGTGCAGTATTTCACTGGGCTTCCTCACTGTATAAGTTAGTCCAGATGCTGCAAATCTTTAAGTATATGAGGAGGCACATTAAAATGCAGCAGTTCAGATGTGAGATCTTGCACATAACAGGTGCTGGAAAATACTGAAGTGTGCAATGCGCTATCTTACCCAACGGCTGGCTGACTAAAGCAGACACCGCCAGAATGAAGCACATGAGTCTCTACAACTGGAGCTGAAGGGCCAGAGGTCCAGGGTCTCTAGCTGTGTCTGTAACAGACCCCCGTTCTCTGTAGCTCTGGCACAGAGGGGACACGTAACACACACTGACCAGGGGGTGACACCTGTCTATTATCAGAAGCTCTCAAGCTTCCACGTAATTAAAATAGCATCAGTGTACTAAGGATTTAGAGCCATTTAAGAGCTGATGAGTCCTTACAGCATCTCAGCCCAGAACCTTAGCCAGGGATTTTCCCCATGTGAAAAGAAATGGAGGTAGCTGGAAGAAATCTAGGTGATGTGAAGGTGAACACCAGTCAGAAGGGCTTTTAATTATTTAAACATTACGACTCACATGGAAAGCTAGTTTGCCCACATGGCATATCTTCAGGCCTTTCTATTCCTGCCCTGCTTCTTTCAGAAAATATCTGTCATGAAGCATACAAAATACCCAGTATGGTCATATTGATGTTGCATGAAGTACGACTCCCCAAGAAGCAGTGGGGGGTTGAGAGATTTTGTCCACATATTAAAACACCAGAGCCCAGGTGGGGGGAAGGTGCTGTGAAGCTGGAGATGAGAGGACTTGTGAAGTGCGAGCCAGGGAACTAGCTGGAGTGTCCATGCATGCGGCTGCGGGAAGACCCACTGGCTGAGTCACTGAACATGCCCACAGAGCCATTCTCCCATCAGGCTGGGATGCTAATATGCAGCTGTCGCCAGAATGGAGTCAGCATTCAGATAGAGTTGGAGTTTCCCTGCATTTTTTAAGGAATAAGTTATTTATCACCTCAGTAATTATCTGTCCTTTTAGCTCCACCTTTGCACAAGGTGTGTGTGATAGGACAAGTCTACCTGGATGAGGGTTGTCCTTTACAGCAATACAGCCAGTTCACTTGATTAGATTCATATCCCCCTTAAAACTCCTTTGAAACTCTGTAACAGAACATTGCAGTAGAGAAAATGAATTTCCTCACCGTACAGCTCCTACACAATTCCTTATCTACCCTTGATTTGAAACCAGACATTATAGTGTTCCTCTTCTACGGAAAAGATAAAAAAATCTGATTCTCTTTTCTTTGTACAGGAGATAACGAGCGATTGTCTAGGCAGGATCTTTGGGAATCTGGCAGAGAGCCACTAGCTTCCTAAATCATCAGATCCTGCTTCAAGGGAACAGGGCAGTGCTGTTCATTTTGGGTGTGAAGAGCCTTGTGATTTGAAGAAATTTCAGAAGGGAGCCCTCGAATCCCTCATCTAAGCTTTGTTACTCTCCTTTCAATAAAAGCAAGTTGACCTGAGATAATGTTGCTGAACTGTGTGTGTGTGTTGGTGGGAGGGCCCCATTCTGCCAAGCACTGCACATGTACCTAGGAATATGCTGTGCCAGCTGCAGTCAGGTTGCAATCAGAGGAGACAAGACAGATGAACAATTATAAACTCTATTTGATGCGTGAGGGGCAGAGGGCCGAAGATACAAAGGAACATAATTGTAAATTTTTTAGGCATTTCAAGTGCATAGACCTTCCGAAGTTCATGGGGCACCAAGCTGAATCTTTATGTACCTAAATACCTTTATAAACCTGTTCCAGAATGACTAGTGGATCTACGGCAGATCTAGGAACTAACCGCTGACTTTCTCAGCCTCCTCCACTGACTGAAGTGTGAAGCATCCATTTTGGCTAAGGTTTAGAACAAAGAAAAACAAAATGATGTTGGGAATTACTATATGAGAATTAAATTCAACCCGATAGATCAAAGCATAAAAGAAAGAACTCAGGATAGAGGGGATAATGGAACCATGGGCTGGAGAAGCATGTGATTTGAAGGGAACATGTCTTGATAGACACACCTGCCTCCTAGGTCTGATAGAATTATAAAGGGGTTGGCTGTTGGCTCTTTGTTGATGAAAGAGGTTGGGATTTCAGCAAAGCACTTAATGCAGCATCTTATGAAATCTTACTCTGAAAATGCTGCATCTTCTCATGTCATGCACTCAGGATTTCCCTTTAGCCCAGTGGCAGACATCTGGGACAGGAGCACCTCTTAAACTCCCAGAAGATGAAATTCAATGTGGGTTTTGGGAGATCTTGTGATCAACACAAATACCTGAAACATTTCACCTTTTTAAACGTGTTCTGCTCTTTTCATGATAAGTCATTCACTTGATTCTCATCTCCCTTGTGGCAGTTACACACGGGTGTGATGATGGTTGCTTTGGTTGGATCAGTCCTGGTTTACACCCCTCTTGTCCTGAATCCTTCCATTCTCTGCACTGTGGCCTCCTTTTGGACAATCTCTCAGAGCTCCATGGGATCCCATGTGTAGAGTGAAACAGGGAGATTTTCTTCTGTACCTAAAATTCTGCACGGGAAGCTGACTGTTCAGTCCATGACAAGGAGTGCCAGGATGAGGATGTAACAGAACAGTGGGGAGAGTCTAGGTTCATGCAGCTCTGAGGGGAAAGTTAAACATAGGTCCTTTGAAAAGCTGTCAAATTTATCATGTTACGTTTACAATAACCCCCATAAATTCATGGCACACAAGATTATCTAAGGTATAAAAGTAATTTTTAGTCTTTACAAGAATATTATACCTCTGTAGTCACTTGGGTGCATATGATCAGGGAAAAAATCATATATACCTAAAGAAGATTGATTAAACTGCATGAAACAAATACAATCAGATACTGTTGTCTGGAGATTCAATCTGCACTAGGGACCAACCGATTAAAATGGAGATGTATCCATTAACTACAAAGGATTTCGACCGGGCTGTAGATGTTTCTCAAGTGTAAATACTCATATCATTACTTCCTCAAGGAACAAAGGACTTGGACGTTTTCCATCACTAACATACTCTGGAGCTTAATAGATAATATTCATTATTATTAATTGCAGCAGTCGTATTTTAAATATCATGTGAATCAAAACAATATTTTTGCAATTCACCATCTCATAATTCCCAGCACCTTAAATACATGGAATATCATTCTCCTTTCAAACTTGGTGTTTCTTCTTTCTATGAATGCTGAGGTCCTGCATGACCCTCTGCTATGAAGGTTTGTTACTGTCTCTTTGGTTTTTTTGGTCAATGAGATTCCTTCAGGTAAGAAGTAAATAAAATCCAGGGATAGTACAGAGGGATATTTCTGAATGCAGAGTTAGGTTCCCCAATTCCTTCTATTCTGAACCTTTTTCCAAGCTTTTTTCTGAAGAGTTCCAAAGCCTCCATAGTTTCCAGCAGAAGTGTGATATTTGGTAGGTTAACAACTCTGAGTCAGCGAGGCTCCTTTGATGGAGATCCATTTAGATTTGGTTAGATTATAAATTATCAAAAGCCTATTTCACAGATATGTTTTCCTTGAAGAGCTTGATTCTGGCTTGCTGCTTAAAACACTCAAAAGATTCTCTGTGCACTGCACACGCTCTTGCTTGATCCTGGCATGGGGAATCTTAAATCCTTTAAATATTGCAAAGATCTAAGTAACTGAAAACAGGGCCGGATAAAAAACAGATTCAATCAATTAATCCCAACGCCAAGTGTCTCTACCTGTGCCACATATAACGTCAAGTACATTTTATGAAAGACATAAGCAGTTGGTGACTGCAATTGGTGGGAGACAGCAAGAGGGACTTGGTGAGGCCCGGAGTTGGCAGGAGACAGGGAGGATTTGGCTCATTGAGTTAATCAATTCTGTTTGCAATATTTTCCCAAACAAGAGCTGTGTTACTTCCTTCCTTTTAAAAAAAAAGTTTACTTTCTACTCTCAGACTCTGTGCTTGTGAAAGGAGCAGTATCGCTTTTTCAGGGCACCCGGGGCATAGTGTTTGATTCCCTGGGTGACTGGGTGGGTGCTGGAGCCGTTTTGGTGTTGCATCTTTGTCTGGAAACCCTAGATATAGTCCCTGGCCCTTTGCTGCTGGCAGAAAAGTTAAATATAGTTTAGAAAGTTATCCATTACACTGCCATATCCAGTCAGAGCTTGCTCTACTGTATCTCTGTTACGAACATAATACATCTCATAGGGAAGAAACTGCTCTAAGATGAAGTTACTTCACAACTGAGGAAGAGCGTGTGGTCAGCTTCACTAGTGACCGTTGCTGTTACTCAATCTATGCCCTCTGTGAGCCACAGGCACTCCATCTGTTATTTGACATGTGTAAAGGGGTTAGGCCATAATTCAGCAAAGGATTCTTGTCTGTGCTAAGATGAATATCAAATTCTAAGGATGATTAATAATAAATTCCATGTTTTCTGTGAGATCATTGCAGCTTGCCAGGAGGAAATTACAATCTAGTGTGAAATACAGGCCCCATGGAAGTCAGTGGGAATTCTGTCATACACTTAAAAGGGCCAGGTTTGCAGCCTGGATATCTATACCAATTAACCCTCATCAGCCTGTAACAAAAAGGATGGAAGTGAACGGAGAGAATACTATTGACTTCAGTGGGTTTGGGTTGAGGCTTGGCTG
>VOCS01057730.1:0-12143 GCA_007922155.1 Mesoclemmys tuberculata | reverse complement strand
TCTGCTCCTGATGACCCCTTGGGGTCTGACATAGAAGAAGGTCCCATAGAGGAACCCCCAAATGACCCCAGCCCCGATGTGTATATGGAGCGGGTGAGAAGCTGGCAAAGGGAGTTACCTAGATTTAGGGGTTTGGTGTATTGTGAGGAATTCCGTTTTGTCAATCTTGAGCGAATCAGTTCAGCCGAGCAGGTCATCGAAGCCGTGCACAGGGGGATACAGGCGGTTCTCGACGATGTTAACGTCAGGCTAGACCCGGACGGTTACGTTCAGTTACGTTTAGAGGGTCGCGATTTAAATAATCCTTTGTTTTCGGTCAGAAGAAATAAGGACAACTTGTCTGCTGAGGATTTCTTAAATCAGGCCTCTAAACTGTTGCAGAGTAACAGAGAGGTGCACGTCGACGGGACGTTACGCCTCGTTGTGACGGTTGTGAAAAACATGGGCGGGGGCAGCCGCAGGGTTTTAAATTCTATCCTCAACAGTCAAATCATCCATAAAAAGAGACAG
The DNA here is from genome assembly GCA_007922155.1 of Mesoclemmys tuberculata. Classification (NCBI taxonomy): domain Eukaryota; kingdom Metazoa; phylum Chordata; order Testudines; family Chelidae; genus Mesoclemmys; species Mesoclemmys tuberculata. Next base: position 11,633 of record VOCS01057730.1, on the reverse strand, counting down.
TGCTTAGTGGACCTGACTTACACAGGTACCAATCTGTGTTTTGCGGGCGGGCTCTTGGCCGTCATGTCCGCAAACCTACAGAGGCAGAATTGCTAGATGAGGCGAGAAAGTTGCATGAAAAACTGGGTTGGTCAGACCAAAAAAAGGTTATGCTCAGTGACGTGGCAGCACTTGAACAGCATTTGCGTGTCAACATACAGGTGGTGCTTTACACGACGAAAGGGAGGTGGGGTTTTTTTAAAACAGGGGGGCCTGTGTACCCCAAGACGTTTTTCATCCTGCTGCACGATGAGCATTACTATGGGGTTTTAGATGTTAAAAGGCTGTTCGGGGCAAAAAATTATTGTGAGTTTTGCCACACGGTGTTCAGTCACGACCACTCTTGCAGATACCGTTGCCGCCTCTGCTTGAGCGTGACGTGTTCGGCCAATCTGGGTACACCGCTCAGGTGTCGTAGCTGCAGACTGTATTGTCGGTCCCGAGAGTGTTTTGACGGTCACGCAGAAGCTGCGTCCAAAAACCAAGTTGAATGCCTGTCTAAAACTTTGTGCGATAAGTGTCAATCTTACGTGGACAAGGGGCATAAGTGCGAAGGGCGGCGCTGTAAGCAGTGTCACGCTTTCACCACCAGTGGTGTAGACGGTCATTTGTGTTTTATGGACAGCATTAGCAAACCCGAAAAGTCGGAAAAGTATATTTTTTACGATTTTGAGTGCACGCAGGAGACGGGGTTGCACGTGCCCAATTACATTTTCGCTATGTCCCTAAAGTCGGAAAAATATTGGGAATTTAAGGGTGGCGAGTGCCTTTCTAATTTCATTAAGACCTTTATTGGCAAAAAGTTTCGGGGGTACACGTTCATAGCACACAATTCCAAAGGTTACGACGCTTACTTTGTCGTCAGGGAATTACTGAAGGAAAAGATGGGCATAGAGTTGATAACTCAGGGCAGTAAACTGCTCTGCGTGGAAGTTAAGACTCTCGGGGTCCGTTTTATAGATTCTTTGAACTTCCTGCCCATGAAGCTTAGCAAGCTCCCCCAGGCTATGGGTTTTGAAGGCTGCAAAGGGCACTTCCCACATTTTTTTAACACTTTAGAAAACCAAAATTACGTGGGACCGGTGCCCGGGGTGGAGCACTACGGCATTGACAGCATGATGCCTCGGGAGAAAGCAGACTTTCTCGAGTGGTACAGGGACCACCAAAATGATATGTTTGACTTGCAGAAAGAGCTCGCGTATTACTGTCAGCAGGATGTCAAAATTTTGAGACAGGCCTGCATGCTATACAGAGAAGAGATTATGAAAATGACGGCCAAGTCAGATGTGGTAGAGAGAGACTCTGGTACCTTCGTGGAGGTGAAATTGTGTATAGATCCCTTCCAGTACATAACTCTAGCGTCCGTCTGCATGGCAATGTACAGGTTTATGTTTTTAGAGTCTAACACGGTAGCCCTTCTTCCTCCCGACAACTATCACTGGCAGAAAAAGCGATATTCGACCCCGTCTATTCAGTGGTTGCTGTATACCGCTCACAAAGAAAATATAGAGATACGTCATGCGTTACGGGGTGGGGAATTACAGGTGGGCCCCTACTTTCTAGACGGTTATGCTGTCATTGACGGGGTACGCACGGCCTTTGAATTTAACGGGTGCTTTTTTCACGGCTGCGTCACCTGTTACCGTGAAAAAGCCCTGAACCCCATGACAGGGACGACTTTCGGGTTTCTTTATTACAAAACGCAGCTCAAGACCGACTATCTGAATAGGCTAGGATATGTAGTCAGGACTCTCTGGGGACACGAATGGGAGGAGATGATAGAAAGTGATAGGGAGCTTGCGGATTTCTTAAACGAAGCGCAGCTGCCTCAGCCTCTGGTTCCGAGGGATGCTCTTTTCGGGGGTAGGACTAACGCCATCCGTTTGTATTACAAGCCTGACCCCGGTGAAGAGATCCACTATTACGATTTTACCAGCCTGTTCCCTTTCGTAAACAAAACCAAAGAATACCCTATCGGGCACCCCGATGTCATTGGTGACAAATTTGGACCTCTCTCAAATTATTTTGGAATCGCGAAAGTTAAAGTGTACCCCCCGCGAGGGCTCTTTTTCCCTTTGTTGCCTGTCAGAGTGGGTGGCAAACTCATGTTTCCGCTCTGTCGGACCTGTGCGGAAACAGAGCAGCGGGAAACATGCACCCACACTGACGAGGAACGGGCCCTCCTGGGGACCTGGTGCACAGTGGAACTGAACGCGGCCTTAGCGAAGGGGTATGCGGTGGCAAAAATCTACGAAATCTGGCATTTTGAAAAAAAAATCTGATAAACTCTTTTCAGAGTACATAAAATTACACCTGCGTCAGAAACAAGAGGCTTCAGGGTACCCCAGCTGGTGCACGGACGAAGAAAAGCAAAATAAGTACATTAATGATTTTTATCAGAAAGAAGGCGTGCATTTACGCCCACACGAAATCGCTGTGAACCCTGCTAAGCGCCAAATTGCTAAACTGTTTTTAAATTCTCTGTGGGGTAAATTCGGCCAAAGAACGAACCTGCCCAAGACCAGCATAGTGAGAGATCCCGATGAACTCTTTGGGTACTTGTTTTCCCCCAATTACAAGGTTTCGTCCTGTGAGTTTATCGATGATGAAACAGCGTGCGTGTCTTGGAAGCAGGCAAAAGACCACTACACGGTCTCCGGCAATACCAACATCTTCATTGCCTGTTTCACCACCGCTTATGCCCGTTTGGAACTGTACAGCCTTCTAGACAGGTTGCAAGAGCGGTGCCTGTACCATGACACGGACTCGGTGATATTTGTGCACAGGAAGGGTGACTGGAATCCCCCTCTGGGGGATTATTTAGGGGACCTCACAAGCGAAATCCCGCCAGATCAGCACATCACCGAGTTTGTGTCAGCTGGTCCGAAAACGTATGGGTACAAGCTGTCGGGAGGAAAGGCCTGTATGAAAGTGAAAGGGTTTACCCTGAACGTAGCAAACTGTGAAAAGATCAACTTTGACACTTTGAAAGATCTGGTCCTGCACTATAGCGCTGACCTGGGGGGAAGAACCTCCAAAAAAATAGAGGTGCAGCAACCCTCCATCGTGAGGAACAAAAACCAGTGGCAAATAGAGACAAAGACCCTTAAGAAAACGCAGAAAGTCGTTTACAACAAGAGGGTCCTCAGAGAAGGGTTCAAAACGCTGCCCTACGGCTTTTGAGAAAAAAGATATGGACACGCGGTGGAAACACCCATTTTCTGTAATCCTCGCAGGGCCCAGCAACTGCGGGAAAAGTTACTTTATAAAAAACGTGTTGGATAACGCCGCGCGAACATTGTCTGTCATGCCTGAGAACATCGTGTGGTGTTACAGTTGTTGGCAGCCTCTGTATAAAGAACTGCTCTGTAAATATCCCTTCATCCGTTTTGTAGAGGGGCTGCCCGATGCTTTTGACGATGACCGTTTGTTTCCCACTAATAAAGTAAATATGGTTATCGTAGACGATCTGATGAACTCTGCTTGTGAAAGTGCTGAAATTGAGAAAGCCTTTACCAAGTATGTGCATCACAGGAACCTGAGCATTATGTATATAGTTCAGAACGTGTTTTGTCAGGGAAAAAAGAGCCGCACGATTAACTTAAACGCCAAGTACATGGTTCTGTTTAAAAACCCCAGGGATAAATTACAAATAGCTACGCTCGCCCGGCAAATGTACCCTAGCAAGACGCAGTTCTTTCTAGAAGCTTTTGAGGATGCTACCCAAAAGCCTTACGGCTACCTGGTGGTGGATTTAAACGCTTCCACACCGGAGGCTTATAGACTAAGAACCGGTCTTTTCCCTCCAGACCTACCAGTGGTTTACACTTTAAAAAGAACAACAGCTGGGTATAAAAAGAGGTGACTTGTCGTCCGGGCCTTTTTTAACAGTCGACCGAAAACATGTCTGGCCGTGTGAAAAGAAACCTGGTCCTTTTAAAATTACTTAGCAAATCATCCCCGCAGCAAAGGAAGGCTATACTGTGTTCGGCTTCTGACGATTTAGTGGCGGCCATCTCAGAAATAGCATTGAATACTTTAAAAGGAAACATACCTTTGACACAGAATCAAGTGTGCGTTCTGAAAAAGAGACGCACGTTTATAAAAACTCTCTGTAATAAGAGGGTCTCGCTTAAAAGAAAAAAGCATCTGGTGAAGCAGTCCGGAGGGTTTATCGGACCTCTGTTAAGTTTTGCTGTCCTGCTGCTAACTGGACTTTTGACTAATCAATAATGGAGTACACGGAAAAAATGTACCTGGTGCCCAGCCGCCAGCTGGAGCAATTAAGGGCTCCCCTGGAGGAGAAAAATATCCAAAAGACCGCAACTCGCATGCTGGATGCTGAAATGAAGTCTGTTCTTCAGAGGACTGACTTAGATGAACATGAAAAGGCTAAGCTGTACGCCGCCGTGCTTCAGAGGTACCTAACATACGTGAAGCAGAGTGAAGCAGCCCAAGAGGCAATAAGCCTCTTTCTACCAAAACAGGAACAGAACACGCCCCTAGAACCGCCAAAAAAAACCTTTGACTCTGTTGCTCAGGAAGTATTGGATAGCGTCGGTAAACGCTATAAGAAAAATGCAGCAGTCTTGCTAAATAAGCTGGGTCAGGATAAAAATATATCTTCGTGGGACGACAAAGGGGCTTTTGTGTACAAAGGCTCAGTGGTTAACGGCTCTAACATGCTCGACTTAGTCAGGTCTGTAACCCAAACGCGCTCTGTTCCTAGCGGACACAAACCAAAAGGATGGGACATGTTGATGAGTGCCATGGCAGAGCTAAACGTGCCATCTTCTGTCATGGGCAACGTGGCCAACAGGGGTCTTCTGGAACACCTGAAGACCACGGCCGGGGCTGATCATAAACCTTTTTTGCCTCGTAAAAAACGAAAACTGACTAAAAGATCCGAATGGCTCAGTGTGTAAATGTTTTTTTTTCATGCTCTAAATGTTAATGTTTTTGCTTTAAATAAATTAAAAAAAAAAATGAATATCTGGGCTTTTTTTTTTAAAAAAAAGAAAAACCAAACAAACACAAAAAACCCTCAGACACCAATTGTTTTTTTAAAAAAACCCCTCGCTAGGGGCACTTTATTGAGAGAAACGGCTATGAAAGGCATTACAAGATACACATGTCTGGGCTTGTTGAAACATGTTTTGAGCAAGCCCTGGCATGCCCAAGTATTTACTTTTTATATTTCTTACAAAATTTACCACCAGACGATCATTTTGCACTAAGTCGTTAGAATACAACTTTAAAATCTGGTCAAAAGGTAAGCCCTTGCTACGGTGGTGTAAGAAAAACATGCAGTGATAGCCGCAGGTGACGGAACGGGGATCTTGTACCTGTCTAGTGTGAAACGCGATGTCCGCGGCGTTTTTTTTTAAAAATTTCATGATGCTTCTGGGGAACAACACGCTGTTCGGGGGGTGTCCGTATGAGTCGAAAAACTCTCCATGGTCACGCTCCGTCAGGTACAAGGCGAGCCAGTGTTCACCCGGTCGGTTATGCGGATGCGTGTTGACCACCAAACCTAGGGGTCTCCGCGCCAGCCTGCCACCGGGGAGCCAATCGCTAGGGAACACATCTAAGAAACTCTTTCGTGTCAGGGTCCGCCGATAAGAGGCGCGAGAGCTGCATGGTGTCCATGTTCACATGTAGTCAAACAGAACGTTTCTCCTCTGATTTATCTCTATGACGTTGTCAAAAACCCCATATACGATCATATTGACAGTGGCCGTCAAAGCCCTCGCAAAACGTATTTCTGCTCTCAGATTCCCGGTTTTAATCAGGGAATAGTGGTCGGCGCAGTCCTGGTCGGGAGACAAGTCAAAGGCAAACAAGGTGTAACCCTGTGCAAATTCCACACGGTCGACGAGCAGCGCTCGATCTTTCATGTGTTTACCAGCCGTCTGTACCAGATTCATGTACTCCCTCACGCAACCCCCTGCCTCAAAGTCCGGTTGCAGAGGCTTGGTGGGTATCTGTTCACCACAAAATTAATATCATAATGTTTAAAGTGAAAGGGGTTTTTAGCGTAGCTTCCGCTGAAGGCGTCATTATCCACAAAACCCAGAACAAGCATTTTGGGTAACTGTCCCAAGAACAGATTCTCCTGGTTAGTGACCCTGCTGCCGGCGGGGATGCTAAACACTTTCATTCCCACGCGGTCCACCGGGTATTTAGCATTAGCGGTGAGCAGGGCCTCGGCGTGCCCCAGACGGACGCCCGGGGCCACCCGTACTTTCTTCACAAAAAGGGATGCTGAGACGACGCGCAGTTTATAGCCTTCGGCCGCGTCGCCCATTAAGCAAAAAGCGTCTTTACTGCGTGTCAGCTTAATTTTCACATCCACGCCGTTCAACAAAAGTTTTTCTTGAAAAAACAGGTCACTGTGCAGATGGCCCAACAGCTCTACCGTGCTGCTCTGGGCCGTCAGCTTCGCCCTCCTGACAAACCCTAGGTTCTCGCCGTCCGGCGCCTTGTCTTCGTGTTGTCCAGGTGTGTCTTTGTAAAACAGGCCTGCGGAAAATTGCGTGGCAAGGGTGTCGTCGCTGTAATTGAGCACCGCTTCTATAAAGGCCCTGTAAGGATAACAGTTGTTGCTTTGACTTATGAGGCGGTCTCCAAGCGTGACATCCAGCTGGCTGAAAATAGACGCCACGGGGTAATTCACCAGGCCCACCGCGGCGTCCTGGGGGAGGGCGGTTCCGTCTCCCTTTAGGATCTTGCAACAGAGGTATAGAAGCGTGTTGTTTAAATCCATATAATCTATGCCGTTCCCGGCTATGAAGAAGTCGAGGGGGGACGCCTCCGTAATGGCCGACAGTGGCGGCACCTCGATGTAAATGCTTTTCTCAATGCTGGTCTGGGTGGGAGCTATCTGGAACAAGTCTAGTTCGGATTTGGCACACTCTTCAGACCCGCAGTGAACGAAAGCCATGTTGATTAAAAAATATCTTTTTTACCCGATCGCGGGCGTCTTCCACGCTTCCCCTTGGTTTTTCGCTTATGGCCGGCCCCGCGCTTCACAGCCTTTCTTTTAAAGGGCTTCGGGGGACCCGTGCGTCGCGGGTATGACGCGCTCCTCTTTCTCTTTCTCCTTTTAATGTACATCAGCCCCGCCCCCTCCTGCGCAGGCGGTTTCCCCACCTTCTCCAGAACCGCCCGGGAGACGTTGCCTACCACATCTCTAGCTATGTTTCGAGCGGCAGTTTTGACGTGGGGTTTAATAATCTCTAGCCCCCTCCTCAAAAGCGGTACAGCTTTTCTGAAGAGGCTACGGAATATTCCGCCCACTCCGGCGCCATACATCACGGGGGCCCCGTGATAACCGGGAAGGGCATATCCAGCCTGGGCTCTGTAATAGTTGCTGTAGATGGCGGGGTCGCCGTAATCTTTTAGGATCACCATAATGTTTTGTTCGTTTTTTCAGAAGCCTTGCTCTCTCCGGGAACGCAGGTGCAGCTTGACGATCACCTTGCCGGAGCGAAATGAGACGTGTCTGTTCTGGTCTGTCTTTATTTCAATGGTGATGGTGTCGAGGTGGTGTTTACTGACAGGGACGTAATGCAGTTTGTCATAGGTGATGGTGACAAACTCGTTGTTCGTTCCTCGGACGGGGACGCAGCGTAACAGGGGAACGGAAAAGTCCCCTACAAACTGGTGTTCCACGATGTCTGTGTACAGATACAAAGTGTTGAAACCCCCTGTGATGTCTGCCGAGAAGGGGATTTTATGGACGGCAATCTTGGGGTACAAACCCAGAATATTAGCCAGCTCTCCGACCGTAGAAAACATATAAGCAACGTCGGCGGACTTAATTCTGACTTTTCTACCCACAGGGTCGTAGTTCATGACCAGCATGGGTGCCCCGGGCTGACGAGCCATGGTGCTGTTCATATGTTCCAGTAATTCGGGCATGGACGAGTAATAACCACGTCGTAGGACGAAACTCCATTTCTTATCTCCAAAGGTGATTTCGAAAGGGGTGTCTTCGCTGATGATGTTCCAGCTGTGAGGATACTGTATTTCCACTAACCCGACCTCCCAGCCGCCCGGGAGATCCAAGGGTTTAATTAGTTGCACGGTAAAGTTCGAGTTGGTGTTTTGGGGAAAAACCGCAGAGCTGGCGTTGCTGGGCAAAGTTACGTAAAAGCCCCCGTCGCTAATTTTTTCTTTTACAGGCGTAATCGTTTTCTTCTGCGTCTAAACGTCGCAGAGTTGAGAAGCTTCCACCCAGCTGTTAAACTTCTCGGGCCACCCCAGCCATTTCACGAAAACCTGCTTTTTTCTCCCTTTTCCTTTTTCCGCTAGAACTTTTTGGATCCTGTAAACTCTGTCCTGATTGGGGTTCACTTTCTGTAATTCTTCGGGGTAAAAAGATCCAACAACCGTCTCGCCCGCGTAATCTTTTAATTGGTATACAGGTCTCCGTCCCTTGGTTAAGGCTTCATCCACTATGAATATCTCATCGGTAAACGTTTGTTCATAATCTTTTTCAAAAGCACCTTTGGTTTTAGACAGTCTCACGTGATCGCCTTTTCTAAAAGGGACAGCAACTGCCTTGGCTTCTAAACCGTCTCCGTACACCGTTTTCCACACCTTCAGAGAGTTTGAGGGGTTAACGTCGATAGGTCTGGTGCGTATGGTTCTGTGAAAGCTCCGGTTGTAACTCTTTATAAAGTCGGGTAACGCTTCGATGTAGCGAAAGGTGTTGCGGGAGGTAAAATATCTCCACATTCTAGATTTTAAAGTTCTGTTAAATCGCTCCACGACCCCCGCTTTCACTTCGTTATTAGTAACAAAATGGTGAACGCCCTGCCGCTTTAACAACCCCCTTAAAGGTTTGTTTAAAAATTCTTTCCCCCGATCGGTTTGTAATTTCTGAGGCACGCAACCTTCGCTGAAAATTGCTTTAAAGGCCTTGGCCACTTCGCCACCCGTCTTGTCTTTGAGGCCTGTGGCCCAGGCATATTTGGATAGAATGTCTATCACTGTTAAGATGTACTTGAAACCGCTGTTGTGTTTGGCGAACCTTTGCATATCCACCAAATCTGCCTGCCTTTGCGCATCCACGTCTGAAACAACCGTCTTGTTTCTTTTAAAACGTATTCGAGCTGGTTTGTGTAAAGCGTAAGCGTCCTGGTCCGAAAGCCAGGCTGCCACTGCTCCCCTGTTCAAAGTTTCGCTATGCTTTTTGGCCGCTTGAAAAAGAGAGTTCACTCCTCCAAAGCTCCCGGTTTCCCCGGGGGTGTAATATATTTTCTTTAAAAGAGCCACCTGCGCTGACATGGCTGTGGCTCGTAATACCGGTTCACTAGCATGAGTATGGAGAAACACCCAGTCACACTGACAAATTTAAACAATTTTTTTATTAACCCCATGGTTTAACACACCGTTTTACAGCGTCCCCACGAGCTGGTTGATTCTTCCATTTTGCTGTTTCCCTCTCAGATGGGTGTTTCACACACGAGTAAAAACAGCTGACGCACGATACATTTATTCCCGCAGGGCTACCGACGCGTAGGTTCTCAAAGGCCTGTAGAAAGGCATCATCGACCTGTCGAGAAAAAAAAAAGGAAGAGCTGTAAGTCTCTACTCCCTGGGGGCTTCTGCCCGACCCGGGGGCCGGTTACTAACCCCCCCCGTTCCTTTACCTGCGCCCCGTCTGTTCCTTTGGCCTGCCCCGCCGGTGCCTCCCGCGAGCCGCCTTCCTCCGCGGGGGTGGACAACGTGAGACCGTCAGGCTCGTCGGGCTGCCCCCCGGCCTCTCGGGTTTCGGATTCCGGGGTGTCAAACAAAGGCTGAGCCAAAGGGGTGTCCTCCGGACTGTCGCCGATGTGGCGCTTAGGGGTGTCCTCCGAACTGTCGCTGATGTAGCGCTTTCTCCGCCGGGGCGCCAAGGCCTCAGGAGCCAAACTAAATCCCGAAGGCCTCACGGGGGTGGAGAGGGCGTACATGTTCTCCTCTCGGCGTTTTTTCCACACGGTCTCGGAAAAACAGACGCTTTAAAGGCCCCTGAGACTTCCGGGGGGCGGCACCCCCAGCCCCTTTCTCTTTCCGGGGCGGCCTGAGCCCGCTCCGATTGGCAGAGGGGCGCCCCGCTCCTCCCCGGGCCCTTTCTGAGCCAATCCCCCGCTCTCGGCGTGAAACGCGCGCCGATTGGCGGAGGGGCCGGACCGCCCCCCCGCTTCCGGTCAGGTGGCCGTCTTGATCTGGAAGTCGTCACCCAGGGGCGGATGTCGGGTGACCGGATGGGGAGGGACTTCCGGTGATGGGGGGACCCCCAGGGGCACCTGACCGGAAGCGGAGTTTGACAGGTGGTGTCCCCTTTGTACTACTCCTGCGGGCTCAGACGCCCGCGGCCATGCCTGGCGCGTCCGGCTTCAAGCCATGCTCTAACTGCGGGAAGGTTTTCCCAGCTAGCGACCCCCACGACAGTTGTTTACGGTGTCTGGGGGAAGAACATCGGCGAGACCGATGTAAAATCTGTAAGTCCTTCAAGCCTCGGACACAAAAGGACCAAGAGGTGAGGCTGAAGGCGTTCCTTATGGAGACCGCGCTTAGCCCGGCGTCCGAGCCCACGCGGTCCACCTCGGCACCGAGCGTATCCTCGGTGCAGAGCGCACCGCCGGCACCGGGGGTCACGGTGCCGAAGAAGAAAAAGAAAAAGCGGCACCCACCTGTGGAGAGCTCCCCCACACCGCAGGAGCGGCTGGGGCCGAGCACAGAGGTGCGCCCCTTGGACCGACCCCCGACCCCAGTACCGGGTCCGGCTCCAACCAAGGAGGTCTCTCCGACTCGCGTGAGCGAGGGACCTGCCTTGCAGACTCCGTCGACGCCGGAGGCTTACGAGGCGGCACGAGTCCTGATGACCTTGCCCACGCCTCCGGCACCCTCTCGCATGAGGGTCCCAGAGTCTGCTTCCCAGGGCAAACCCGCACCGGGTGTCCCCGAAGGGTGGGCGACATTGGCACCGGTCGTCCAGCCGCCCATCATGGCCATCACCCGGCTCCGAAGGTCCGAGCCCAGAGACTCTTCCCCTTCGTCGCCGGAGGGCTCACGTCGGCGTTCCCGCCGCCGCTTCAGCTCGGGTTCCAGCTCGAGCCCGACACCGAGCCGGGGCGCTCGGCACCGCTCCCCGGCACCGAAGAAAAGACGACGGAGGTCCTCCCGGCGCAGATCACCATCTTCATCCTCGGCGGCGTCCCGTAGGCGAGGCAGGCGTCGTCGCTCCCACGACCCCTCTTCGGCCGAGTCGCGGAGCACCTCCTCTCGGCACCGCCGCCGCCTCCCCCGCACCCCTGGCTCGGGATCCCGGACCCGCCGCCAGGAACGAGAGCCCTCACCGGCACCGCTCCCGGCACCGCAGACCCCGGCACCGCAGCCGGCACCGCAGACCCCGGCACCGCAGCCGGCACCGCAGACCCCGGCACCGCAGCCGGAACCGCAGCCGGCACCGCAGACCTCGGTGCCGCAGGTACCTCTCCCCGCGGTACTGACACCGCCGACAGCAGCGCCGGAATTGCCCTCGGCACCGGCGCCGCCTCTGAGCTGGCCCCAGGGACCCTGGCAGTGGCCAATGTGGGCCC
>VOCS01057725.1:0-21111 GCA_007922155.1 Mesoclemmys tuberculata | reverse complement strand
AGGTGTCCTCAGTGTGAGAGGATTCCATGACATCATCTGGAAGGAGGGTCCCAACTATGGGATCGTTTCCCTCTGCTCCAGTTTAAGGTTCTCCTTCCCTGAGACATTCATCCTGCTCAGCAGAACACAGGCTGTCAGACGGGGGGTGGGGCCATTTACTGTGTCCTAGAAAGTCTCATCTGTGCACCTCTCTGTCTCCCTTAGCTCATCCCGCTCAGCCACCCTGGTTTCCAAAGCCTGTATACAGTCTCTGAGGGCCAGCTGTTTCTTGCACTGAATGCACATGTACGTCCCCTGCCCACAAGGCAGGTAATCACATGTCCTGCACTCCGTGCAATACACTGGCTAGCCCCCACGCTGCAGCTGGACGGCTGCCTGCTTTAATTTTACTCCTGCAGGGTTTTTTGTTTGTGGCGATTTTTTGTTCAAAGTTTAGACTGTTTGTTGGGTGTGTCAGGCTCTCGCGCTCCCTCTCTAAACGCCCTTGCAAAACTCCTCTTTGCTGCTTCTGTTTGCTAGCTCAGGACCGCTCATGCCGGGCAGGCCCACAGCACGTGTGAGATCCCGGAGCCGGGCTGCCCAGAGCCCAGGGGCTCTCAGACTGCAGGGCAGACGCTCTCCTGCTCCTTTCACAGGGATGTGCAACAGTTGGGCGAAGCAGGTGGATTTTGACCCTGCACAGCTGGAGGTTGGCGCCGGGGCCCAGGTTCTGGTGACCTGTCGTCAGCAGTTCCAGCAGCACTCATTCAGCGTGACTTGCAGAGAGACGGTGTCTGGACACTTCGAGTGGGATTTTGGTGACCACGAGTGTGTCGGTGAGTGCAGGGAGCCGATGGTGGGCCTGGCCGGGCGGGACTGTCTGGACGGGGAGGGCCCCAGCCAGGCTGCTGAGAGACCGTGGGGAGAGTCCTGCTGCAGTCAGCAGATTGACACCCACGGTGTCCCTGGGGGAGCAGGTGTGTGGATCTGATCCTGGTTCCTGGCCCTGCCCCCTCTGTAGGGGCAGCAGAGACCAGGCACATCGGTCTCCCCACGGCGCAGTGGGGCAGACTGGCCTGCACTCGCTCTCCCCACTGTGGCCTTTGTTACACTTAGAAAAGACTAGCAGGATCTTATTCAGGGGACACGGCAATATGCCACATTTATAAGTAGTCACAGTCACACACACATTCATAAGGGTCTGCAAGCTGGTGTGATATAACGACCAGTCCTTCTATGCATTGCTTGAGCCAGCCTAGTGGGCCACTCGGCTGGGCACGAGGAGGGAGCCAGGCCTCTGTCAGACGCGAAACCGATGCTCCAGGTTGACAATTGCAGAGTGAGACCCAAAGTTTCCACGTTTTTACCCACCTTTTATCCTTGCCCGCTCTCATGTCAGTCTATGGGCCTGGCTGTGTCATGCTGCCTCTGGGTTCAGTGTAGCTGTTAATCACCAGCTAATTGAAAGCCTGACAATTCTCTGCTTTCTTTGTTCCCAGGGTGGATTCTTCTGTACTTTAGGGTCGCTACTTTGCACTGTAGGGTCCTTGATAGGTGTTCTTCGGCACACCCTGCATGTGCACACGGAGTAAATGTACCTGGCCGCGTGGGGCCTGAGGGCTCGGGGGCTGTGGGGCTGTGGCAGTATCCCAGGGCACAGGAGTGGGGCCCAGCACTGTGATGGGCTGAGGCGTTTGCCCACATATGTAGCTGTGCAGGGACAGCTGGCCCCTGAGCTGGGCCCGGAGCTCATGGCCCTTGTCCTCCCCCCGCCCCAGGAGCCACCAGGCCCACGCCCAGTGTGTTCTGGCAGCGCTCGGCAGAGAGAAGAGCTGAGCAGTGGTCCCTAGCAGAGCACGAGCCGCGGCTGGCTGTCCCTGTGCCCCTGTGGCCTCAGAGCAGAGCCGAGCGAGAGGGACCTGCAGCCGCGCATTAGTGCTGGCGGAGCCGCCGTGGCCGAGTGTCTTTGTGCTGCTCCCCCGGCTGGCCCCAGCTGGGGCAGGCTGCGTCAGGGGACGTGCTGCTGTTCTTCGCCCTGGGATTGATGATGCCAGGCTGGCCACCCTCGCTGGAGCCTGGGAAGGAGCTGTCGTACCACTCCGTGCCCACCCACGGGCGCCTGCTCTGGCTCCGGCCATAGGGCCGTGAGGCCCGACCACTGCCGCGGCCCGAGGACCTAGCGGGGAGAGGGCCTGCCCCAGTGGGGAGTGGGCCTGCCCCAGTGTGTGTGGCAGCCCGGCCCCACGGGGAAGCGGGGCATCGTGTGCTGGGGTCTCTCTGAGCGCAGCCTGCACTTGCACGGCTCGGAGCCCACGGCCCAGCTGGGCTGCCCTGGCCAGCATGACCACGGGTGCTGCTCTTGGCACCTGCTGCGCCCTGGCCATGTCCCACGGCAGCAGCTGACAGGCTGGGTCACGTGTCACAACGCACCCGGCTCTGCCACAGCCAGGGACGCCGGCAGGTCCCCCCCCCGAAACCCACCCCCAGACCGACCCCTCTGTCAGCGCTGCAGGGGTGCGGGGGCTGCGGCTGGGTGCAGGGGGCAGATCCTATTCACTTTCCGTCCTCACCGGTTCTGGTTCTGTTGTTTGCAGGGGAGGCCCGGCGTGACCCGCCCAGGGTCGCGGCCGTAGCTGTGGTGGTGCCCGCGGTGCTGGTGGTCCTGGCCGCAGGGGCCCTGTTGCTGAGCTTTGTGTGCTATAGGTCAGTGCTTGGGGGGGCCCCGAACTGCTGTGCCCTGGCGAGGCAGCTCGGCGAGGGATCCCGGCAGGCGCCGGTAGCCGTTCGGCTGTGCCGAGGCCAGCCCTGGGGAAGGCGGGTGTTGGGATTTTAACTTCTGCTGCCTCGAGCGCTGCACACGATGGGCCCCTTTTGTGAGCAAGGTGGGGGGTGGCTGGGTCCGTCCCTGTCCTCCCCCAGGGCCACGGGACGCCCAGCCCCACTCAGGGAAACCGCTGAGGTGGCCCCGACACACCCCAGCCTAGAGCTGTCCCGAAGGTGGCATAAAGAAGCCCTGGCCCCTTTGCTGAGTGCGGCGCAGGGGGTGCAGCCCCGAGGCTCCCCCTGATGCTCTTTTCAGCCCTGGGCTCAAAACATTCCTCTCGCTCTGCCCAGGAGACGCAAGGCTCTGTCACGCTGCCCTGCAAAGGACGCCGGGGAGGCGCTGTACACAGGTAGGAGACCCCGCCCGGCCCTCCCACATCCCCCGGCAGAACCACCCGATCCCGGCCTCCACCTGTGGGGCCAAGCTGTATGGGGAAGGCCAGCGTGTCCCTCCCCGCGGAACTCGGCCATGTGGCCGTGGGAGGGGGGCTCTGGTGGCCGGTGGGGAGGCAGATGGACCTGGTGCCCTGCGGTGTTGCCCCAGCCCTCCGTTTGCCTTTGGAGGATCCGGCCGTGCCGAGTGCCCCTGCAGCGCGGCCCTGGCCTGTGTGGGGCTGGCTGGTATACGGAGACGGGCTGGGGGGGGCACGCGGCTCGTCGGATCCTGTAGCAATGGGCCGTGCAAGAGCAGAGCCAGGCTGTGGTGCCCTCCCGCCTGGCCTGGGCTGGGTGTCCACAGGGCAGGGATGTTGGGGGTGTTACAGCTCCCTCGAGTCAGCTGGGAGCTGCGCCAGAGCTGGTCAGCCCGTGGGGCGGCTCCACAGTCACTTGCCTCAGCTCCCCAGCTCTCCCCGCCCCAGGATTAGTAACCCGGGGCTCCTGCCCCGCTTGGGGGCTGCTTTACCTTGTCCTCACAATCTGCAGGGTTCCCTCCCCTTCCAGGCTCCAGCCCGCCTGCCTCTGCTCCCCATGGCCTCTGCCAGGCCCATTCCTGCTCCCCAGGGGGGCGTGGCCAGGGCCATTCTCACTCCACACCTCTCTGGAGGGTCCTTTGCTCAGTCCTGGGGCTCAGACTCCTTCTGCCTTGGGCCAGGATCCCCACAGCCCTCCCCCCACGTCCGTGCTTGAGCCCTGGCTGGCGTCCCCAGCCCGCTGCCCCCAGGTTGGTCCCTGCTGGTCCCCGCTGGCTCCAGGCTCCCCGGCGGAGCTTTAGGACCCTCGTCAGCGGGTGGTCACATGGCTCAGGTGCCAGCTGGGCGTGGGATCCGTCCCTGAACTACCTGTGCCTCGGGGGCCATGCCTTGGAGCGGGTCGGGCTGGCCCTGGCCTTGTAGGGGACAGAGCGCCCTGCTCCAAGGGGCTACCGTGCGTGGTGGCAAAGGGCCAGACCCCGGTGCCCCGGCTCCTGTCGGGCGGGCACACGCTGGCGTGTTCCTAGCAGCACAGAGCAAACCCTGCGTGGCCCGTGGCCCTCCCCAGGCTTCTCCCAGTGCCACCAGTCCCAGCTCCCAGCAAAGCCAGGACCGCGGGGAGCAGGGATTTTGCCCCCAACCCATCGAGGGGTGGGGACCAGACGCACGCTGCTGCCCTGTCTCGCCTCTCCTGGCTGTGTCCTGCCTCTGCTGCCAGCCTAGGGCTGTGAGTGCATGTCTGTCTGTCCCCCCCAGAGCTGCAGCCCCGGGACACCCCGGATATTTACTGCACGATCCAGACAAACGCACGGAGCTGCAGGTAGGACGGTCACAGGCTCTGCCTGGCACGGGGCACCCGGGCCCCGCCTGCACTTCCCCCACTGGGTGTGGGGGGATGGGCACAGACCCCAACTCTGCTGGTCCCCCTGGCGGGGAGCAGGGCATGGCCAGGAGCCGGCCCTGGCTGCGGGGAGGGTCGCGGCTCACACAGGCACTGGGGCCAAGAGCACAATTGGCTGCACCCGGCTACCGGGCCCAGAGCAGGGACCGGCTACGGGCGAGACGGGGAGCAGGGAGCAAGAGAAGTGAAGATGCAGGAAGCTGGGGCACTTGCTGATGGCGTGAAATCTGCCCAGCGTGGCTCAGCGATGCGCAAGGGGCTGACGGGAGCAGTGTGAGAAGGGGAGGGTGTCACAGGCCTGAGAAGCTGTTCTGAACTGCTCAAGCTGCCCGTCTGTCTGTCTGTCTGTCTGTCTGTGTGTAGCAGCTAGGTTGCTTCCCATCCCCCCCGCCCCATATGCGTCCCAAGCCCTTCGCCTCCACCTGAGCCAAAGCCACTGGGGGGGCCAGCAGGTGGGAACATTAACGCTGCTGACGGTAAAATACGCCGGTCCCTGGTGCTGGGTAAGGGCCCCTCGTCCGTGGGCACCTCCCTCCACAGCCTGCATGCCTCATGTGTGGCTTGGCCTGCTGCAGCGCCTCCCTGCCAGCCCCCGACAAGACTATCTGCCTCCTCCTGGGCCAGCCACCCTGCCCGCTCCAGGGCTGCATACGGGAGCAATGGGCATTAAACCAAGTAGGAACAGGTCAGATGGGGCAAACACCCCCTCCCCAGTAATGACAGCCCCCCGCCTTCTCCCTATGTCCGTCTGTCTGTGCCTCAGAGCTGCAGCACGCCTCGGGGGCTCTGTCCCATTCCGCCCCCTCCCGTGTGAGCCCCGCTGGGTGTGAGGCGAGCGGCACGGGGTGAGATCAGAGCCGGCCGGGAGCTTTGCTGGGGTCGCGCTCCGTGGCTGTTGCACCACAGCCGGGGCAGGCGTGTGCAGCACGAGAGGGGAGCAGCTACTCGTGGGCTGCCTGGCTCACGGGGCGGCGAAACAGAGCCAGGCTGTGACGTGGGCCCCTTCAAAGCCATGGCTTGAAAGAGGGGTCCCAGGCCGGGGCTGTGCTAATTCTGCCACACCCCCAGGGAATGACCTGGCCCCTCCAGCTCCACGGCTCACGGAGGAGATTTTGGCCCCACTGACAGCTGCTGCTGGGCCCCAGGAAAGCGGCAGAGACCAGGGAGCTGAACGAAGGGCCACCTCCACCCACGGAGCCTGAAACGAGCCAGCGACCTGCTGCCACCAGGTGATGCTTGGAGCCTCTTCCCTCGCCCAGGGGCGCAGGACTGCGGTGACGCGTTCGCTGGCCCCCAGGTGAGCTGCAGCATCCAGCAGCGCGACCCAGCCCGGCCTGGCCTCGGGCCCAGCCCTCCTGCTCCAGGCCGAGGGCGGCATGGGGAGGTTTCCTGTCAGCAAGCGCGTTTCTGGGATCAGTAATGGAAGCGTAGCTCATTCAGGAGCCGTGTCAGGGATCCTCAACTACCCACATGTTGGCTTTGCGCTAATGCACTGCGGTGCTTGCTGGGTGACCCCGGCCGCCTGGCCCCCGCGAGATTTCAAATAAACGTCAGCCAGCTGCTTTTGACATTTGAGACGTGTCCCCTTTACAGCAAATCGTTCCAATGGTGGGGTCCAGCCCCGGGGCAGGGCCTTTCAGCCAAGGGCATCGCTGGGCCACGGTGAGGCCCTGGACATGCTAATGTGGGTAATGTAGGAAAGACTTGAGAACGAACGTGTCTACAGCAACAAAATAGAATCGTGGTGAGCTGCTTGTTCCTTGGTATCGCGCCGGGCTGTGTTCATGGCTTACAAGGCTAAGGGCTGGGCTACACCTAACCAGGCGGGTGATCTAGCTACTCACGTGGGCTGTAAGAAATGCTGCACCCTGGGTGCTGGTTATGTTGCCCTCACCCTGGTGTAGATGTGGCTGGGTCACCTGACGGCTTCTTCCCCCACCCAGCGCCCACTTGTCATTGAGGTGGCGGACCGACAGTGCAGAAAACCCCATTCCCTTGGTGTAGGACACGGCAACGCTGTGTCACTATAGAGGAGACCTGTCCCCCGCGTGTGGTGTGTTCAGTCTGGCACATGGGTCGTGGCTACACTTGGTTGATGAAGTGTTGCTTGCGTGCAGAGGTGGGTGTGGGTGAATTAAGAAGCTTGTGACTGGTTGAGCATAACCCCGTGTCCTGGGCTAAGCGGTTCTAGCCCAGGGAGCAGCCGGCCTCAAACAACACAGCACTAAATAACACTGGGAAGCTCTCGCCCCCCCCCTGCTCTTGGAACAAAGGTTAACCTCCCTCCGTCCCACCCGGCTTGGCCACATTTCACTAAAGTGCAGCTTTCACATCAAACTGCCCCCTCTGCATGGTCCCAACACGGAGCCCCTGTCACAGAATCGATGAGGGGTGGAAGGGACCTCAGGAGGTGCCTAGTCCAGCCCCCGGCTCAAAGCTGGCTCAGCTTCAGCTAAACCATTCCAGCCAGGGCTGTGTTAAACCTCAGCTTAAAAACCTCTAAAGATGGAGAATCCACCCCCCTCCCTAGGTAACCCATTCCAGTGCTTCACCACCCTCCCAGAGAAAACGTTTTTCCTAATATCCAACCTAGACCTCCCCCACTGCAACTTTAGACCATTGCTCCTTGTTCTGTCACCTGCCACCACTGAGAACAGCCTAGCTCCATCCTCCCTGGAACCCCCTTTCAGGTAGTTAAAGGCTGCTATCAAATCCCCCCCCATTCTTCTCTTCTGCAGACTAAACAGGCCTAGTTCCCTCAGCCTCTCCTCATAAGTCTTGTGCTCCAGCCCCCTCATCATTTTTGTTGCCCTCCGCTGGACTCTCTCCAACTTGTCCACATCCTTTTTGTAGTGGGGGGGCCAAAAACTGGACACATTACTCCAAATGCGGCCTCACCAATGCCGAATAGAGGAGAACAATCACTTCCCGTGATCTCCCTGCAGTGCTCCTACTAATGCAGCCCAATATGCCATTAGCCTTCCTGGCAACCAGAGCACACTGCTGACTCATATCCAGCTTCTTATCCACTGTAACCCCCAGATCCTTCTCTGCAGAACTGCTGCCTAGCTCGTTGGTCCCGTCTGTAGCTGTGCATGGGATTCTTCCATCCTAAGTGCAGGACTCTGCCCTTGTCCTAGTTGAACCTCGTCAGGTTTCTTTTGTCAGGCTTAGCTGAGTCAGCAAAGCCACAGAGGGGATAATTGGGGGTGACGTGGGCGGGAGGGAGAGGAAGGGCCTGGGGAGCACATATTGGCTGTCTGGAGAAAGCCTTGCCAGCGAGACCTCACCCGCTGGGCCTCTGCCACCCGCTGGACAGGCCGGGGCCCTGTTGCCTGGGACCATTGGAGCGGGCTGGGTGTGAGCCCGGGAAGCTGTACTGCCCTGCCTGGGCTGCGCCAGGGGTGGGCTGGGACCCACAGGGCTGAGGGATGGCCAGACCCACTGAGGCGTTGCCTCGTCACAGTCACTCAGGCCTCGCTTCCCCACGAGCGTGTTCCCCACATGGGGCATTCGGACGATTTCCCAGCTGCGGTGGGAGGCAGGGAGCAGGACGGAGAGTTGCGGGCGGGTGAGGCCCCTCAGGCCTTCCCCGTTTGCTGGGGCTCACAGGCCTGTTCCCAGGTGGGGGAACAGACCCTGGATCATCAGTCTCCCCCGTCAGACTGCCTGCACCGTCACCACACGCCATTAGCACCCGCCCCAGACCCTCCCTCCCCCCCAAGAACCCCTGTGCTGCTCCCTGGGCCTGCAGGACCCCGGCTCTCGGCTCACAGGAGGGGAGAGGGAGCATCTCCCGCCCTCCCCAGCGTTGAGAGGAGGAACTGCCTGCCCAGCCCGTGGCTGGCGCGGGAAGTTGCTGCAGCAGATCTCCACTGTGACCAGCCAGCCCAGCCCCTTGTCCTTGCCTCGGCCAGTCATGCTGTGAGCGGTGCCAGCTGCCCAGATGGCAGAGCGGGGGGCGAGTGCCCAGGCAGGCATAGAGAGGAAGGGAACTGCAGCAGCAGGAGCTCCCTGAAGGGCTCTGCCAGCAGGCATTAGCTGTGCCCGGGGGCTGTTCCCGAAGTGAGCGAAGCACAAAACAGCCCAGCTGCCAGCGTAGGGCTGGCCTGGTTACCAGTGGCTGCTGGCACCACAGAATGACACGGCCAGGCTGCCCAGCACAAAGCTCTGAGCCCCTCCCCGGGGAGCCCTGGGCCACGTGGAACGCTGGCTTCCAACCGTGAAACGTGTCAGCTGGAGCGGGGCCGTCCCCGCACCAACTCAATCAGCCCTGAGAACCACTGACAGCCGCGAGCCAGCCGGCCCTGGGGCACAGGCTGGGGCAGACACAGGCTGAAGCGTTGCCAAGGACATCGGGCCAGGGCTGCCTAAGAGAAGGAAAGGGGGCCCAAAGGTTACCCATGAGGGAGGCGAAACGCTGCTCTCAAGAGCATCTCAGCTGTGGATCCCAGCTCTCGGGGCCGGACAAGCACTGCATGAGCTAGCCCGGGGGTGCGAAATCCCTTCTTAGGCAGGGCAGGGACGTGTTAATACATGTGGCTCCAGATCACGTGTTAGGTTTTGCTTTTCCCTGTAACCTTGTGTTTCCAAATCCTTCGACTTGCTTTTATTTGACTCTTTAAGGCAAATGATCTTCAGTTTGGTTTTGCTGTAAACCTGCCTGAGTGCCAGGTGCTAAGGAGTGTTGAACTAAGGGGAAGCTGGTAAAGTGGGGGGCACGTTTCCACGTGGCAGCAGGTTCGTGCGTGTTGCTGGTGTCCAGGAGACAAGGGACGAGGGCGGGCGTGTAACAAGGTGAGGTGTGTAAATTGCACAGCAGGGTAGAATTGCAGGATCCCAGCGTGCAGTTTGTGTTGCCCGTAGTCGGTCACGCTGGGAGCGTTTCCCTGGTGGGCACAGCCCAGGCTCCCTTCCTCTGTGAGCAGGTGGGGCGGTGAGTCACTGGGGGCACCTCGGCTCACCTGAGACGTGTCACGTGCATAGGCACGGGGCTCCAGGTAAGTTACCACTTCAGGCAGCATTTCCGTCTGCTACAGCCAGCTGTGTGGGGCCCAGGGGCCGGAGGGGCAGGAATCCAGAGCATCCCAGCCGCACCAGCAGGACCTCTCTCGTCTGCCAGCTTCCATGGCCCTGACTCGCTCCTAGGACACGGGCGTCTGCCCGGGCACAGAGTTGCCAAGAGAAGCAGCAGAGGCAGCAGCAAAGGGCCTGACTTGAGCAGGTCCCTGGTGCGCCTCTATTGGAAATTCCCGTAGATTTTGAATGAGTCCAGGTAGCTGAGGGCGAGCTCGTAGCAGAACGTGTACTGCTCCTGGGGAGAGAAGGCTACATGTGAGCAGCCCCGGCCGAGCGACCCAGACCGCCCCCTGCACGTCCCCAGCTCTCGCCCCATGGCGAGCAGGGCAGGCCATAGGTCGAGCAGCTTCTGAGTGAGTCACTCGTGGCCGTGTCCCTGCTGCCAGATCCAGGGTCAGAAACAGACTCTGGCAGGAACCCGACCCTCGCCCCCGGTGTCCCCGAGCCAGACCCGGCAGAACCCGCGCCCCCACTCTGCTGCTGCCCCACTGAAGCCAGTGCTCCGGTGCTGGGCATGTGCGGGGTGCCTGGGGCCCTTGCTCACATCCAGGCAAGCGGGGTCTGGGACAGCAAGGGGCAGCTGAGCCATTCCTGGGAGGTTCGAACTCCTGCCGTGCTGTCTTGGCGCTAACGGCGCCCGTCACCGCAGTATCTGACATGCAGCACGGTCCCAAGAGGCTGCAGGTCTCCTCTGCCCAGCCCCGCGGCAGGTGGGGTGGGGGCGTTTCCCTCACTTGGGGCTCTGCTGCTTGCGCCGTAGGAATCATCCTGGGCTCCAGGGATGTAAGGGGAGAATGGAGAGCGGTGCACAGGATGCCAGGGGGCGGCCGCACTTTGAGTGTGGGATTGTTCCCCTGGCCATTAGGGGCAGTGGCCAGGTGCGGCCTGAGCTGTCGCTCCTCGCCGTGGGGCTGTGCAAGGCAGCGTCGGCCTGTCTGGGCCATGCTGGGGGTGGAAGCGGGGCACTCACCACATCCTTGACCAGCTGCTGCCGTTGCCGCTTCAGCAGTCTGACAGCCTGGGACACGTCCAGCAGCCCCTCGCTGCGGACCTGCTCACACAGGAAGCTGGCGGCACAGAAGAGCCCACAGCGGCTGGCACCGTCCCTGGGGAGGAGACGGGAAGGGTGGATCGGTGCAGGCCTGGGGTCTCCCAGTGGCACCCAGCTGTGAGCAGGGGGTCTCCAGCTGGCCAAGCAGGCAGCCCTGGGCACTGTGCTGCGTCTGGCCACGTGGCCTGGGTGGTTTGGGCCTGACTCCCTGGAGGGAGAAGAGCTGGGTTTGCTGTAGTGCGGCCGTTCCAGCTGACAAGGACCTGGAGGCTCACAGGTCTCCGTCTGTGCCAGCCTCCACTGGGGAGAGTCTCTGCCAAGCGCCCGCTGCCCTGAGCCACCTCCTGCCCCAGGGCTAGGGCGTGAGCTACTGCCACTCTCGCTCACGCGGGGCGGGGCAGAGCCAGCCTGTTATGCCAGGGCTGCCCCCCAGAGCCCTCACTCACCAGCAAGTGACGAGAACGTGGCTGTCCTGGCTCAGCCGCTGGTTCCGCTCCACCTCCCCCAGCAGGCTGATGATGGTGGCCGGGCACGGGGGGAGCTGCTGCTGCATGGGCCAGTCGTCTACTTGCCAGAACCTGATTGCCAGTGCGGCCGTGTTGGGCTATGGAGGAGAGGGGGCGAGATGGGGGTGAACCACAGCAGAGCCAGCCTCGGGCAGACACCCTGGCAGCAAGGCTGGTGGGAAATTCACCCCGATCACCAGAGGCTAAAGAGCAGAAAAGGGGCAGCCCCAGATAGGAGAGGGGGCTGCCTGCCATCAGATCCTTCCAGTCGCTCAGCCTGAGGACGAGCTATCGGACTGGGACACCTAGGGCATAGGTCGTAGCAGGGACCTCAACGCAAACCTGGAGGAGCTACCATCCCCATGGTGACAGCCTGCATCTCCCAGCCGCCTGGCTCCAGCCAGCCCACAGAGAGCCACAAATCATAGATGCGGGGAAAGGTAGGGCTGGGAGGGAACCAAGAGGCCACCAAGTCCAACTCCTGCACTGTGGCAGGGCCAAGTAACCCTAGCCCAGCCCTGGCAGGGGGTTGTTCAACCTGGTCTTAAAAACCTCTAGTGACAGGACCCCACAACCTCCTGGTTTTGTTCAACAGCTTCATTAATGATCTGGAGGATGGGGTAGATTGCACCCTCAGCAAGTTTGCAGATGACACTAAGCTGAGGGGAGTGGTAGATACGCTGGAAGGGAGGGATAGGATACAGCGTGACCTAGACAAATGGGAGGATTGGGCCAAAAGAAATCTGATGAGGTTCAACAAGGACAAGTGCAGAGTCCTGCACTTAGGACGGAAGAATCCCATGCACAGCTACAGACTGGGGACCAACGAGCTAGGCAGCAGTTCTGCAGAAAAGGACCTGGGGGTTACAGTGGATAAGAAGCTGGATATGAGTCAGCAGTGTGCCCTGGTTGCCAAGAAGGCTAATGGCATATTGGGCTGCATTAGTAAGAGCATTGCCAGCAGATCACGGGAAGTGATTATTCCCCTCTATTTGGCATTGGTGAGGCTGCATTTGGAGTATTGTGTCCAGTTTTGGGCCCCCCACTACAAAAAGGATGTGAAGAAGTTGGAGAGAGTCCAGCGGAGGGCAACAAAAATGATGAGGGGGCTGGAGCACAAAACTTATGAGGAGAGGCTGAAAGAACTAGGCCTGTTTAGTCTGCAGAAGAGAAGAGTGAGGGGGGATTTGACAGCAGCCTTTAACTACCTGAAATGGGGTTCCAGGGAGGATGGAGCTAGGCTGTTCTCAGTGGTGGCAGATGACAGGACAAGGAGCAATAGTGTCAAGTTGCAGTGGGGGAGGTCTAGGTTGAATATTAGGAAGAATGTTTTCCGTAGGAGGGCGCTGAAGCACTGGAATGGGTTACCTAGGGAGGTGGTGGACTCACCCTCTTTAGAGGTTTTTAAGCTGTGGCTTGACAAAGCCCTGGCTGGGATGATTTAGGTGGGATTGGTCCTGCTTTGAGTAGGGGTTTGGACTAGATAGCTCCTGCGGTCCCTTCCCATTCTAATTTTCTATGATTCCCTGGGAAGCCACGTCCAGCAGTTAACCTGAGATTAAGGGAGTTTTTCCCAATCCTTAACCTAAATCTTCTTGTGACGAAGTGGGAATGGTCTTAATGTTTTGTTTGAATACTGTGTGCCTCAGTTTCCCCGCTGTGTTACCCAAGTTCCTAGGTGGTGGGACAAGGGGTGTCATCTTTGCAGTGACCCCCAGAGGCAGGGGTGATGCCCTCTGGCTGCCTGCACACAGACAGTGGCCGACACGCTGTATCCTGGCAACTGGTGGCCGGGCCCGTCCACGGCAAGGGCCAGCCGGAGGAGCTGGAGAACAGAGACGTGGAGACCGGGAGACCAGTTTGCCTGGCAAGGAGACAAGGGCTGGAGGGGGAGAGGGGGCAGCTGGGCATGACTGAGGAGGGCTGGAAGTGGGTCAGGCACCTGGTCTGAGACTCGTGGGGGGAGCCCAGGGCTCTGGGTCCCCCCAAGGTGGGTTTGCCGCATGTCTCTATGTTCTGTGCTAACAAGGGCTGGTCTACGCGGTGTTCCCAACGACCGATAAACCCCCTGCTTTACCTCACTGGCAGAGTCGCTGCTGACTGCGAAGTGGGGTGCATGGTCCCTTGGGGGGGGGAAGGGCCTGTGAGGCTTCCCCAACTGTCCCCTCCCCTACCAGGGTCACCTGACCCCTCCAAGGACACTTGAGTGGATAGAAATGTCTCCGTAACACGATGAAGAGATGTTTTGTCCAACCGCCCAGTGCAGGTCTGAGTCATATCGGACTGCGCCAAGAGGGTGGCAACTGCCTGCATCAAAGGGGCAGAACGAGCCTGCCTGCAACCGTGTAGAAATGAGGGTGCCAGAGGGAACGACAGTGTCCAGCTGAGGGGACAACGGAGAGTCCCGCGTTCACTGAGCCATTCCATTGCACGGGGCACTCAGATTTCAAGTGCCCTTGTAAGATCTAAGCTGGTTCTCATCGTGCTCCACTGCAATAACCTGGCCGGGTGCCTTCACTGCTCAGCAGCTCCATGGTCGTGTGGATTCATGTGATCGTGAGTGCTGCCTGGGATACTGCGCAAAGCCGAGACAGCACACGCACAGGGACAGCCAGCAACCGACCGGCACTACACACCGACATTAGGTGGTCCCCTCCCGTATTCTTTTCCCATCCCTAACCACGTCCAGTTTGTTTAACCTCCCCCTGGTCAGGTTCTCTCTCTCAATCATGGCTGCTGCTCCTTTGGCCTCTCTCCAATTTGTCCCCATCTTTCCCAAGTGTGGGGCACCGGGACTCGGGCTAGGGCCCCAGCTGAAGCTGCGTGCCGGGTGTAGTGGGACAAATAAGAAGGTCCAAGGCTGTCTCTGCCGGGCTGCCTCGAGTGGAGGACCGTGCTGAGAGGCAGCCTGGACTCACCAGCACCCTCTTCTGCCCCTCCACTCAGCCTTATCCTCTGCGGAGCAGTAATCGCTCTCTAGGTGGGGATCCCTTGAGTGGGGATCCCTGCCAGGCCACCCAGGGCTCTTCTGAGGGCAGGGTGCTGAGGGCTGATCCCAGAGGAAGACCCAGGACCATCCCATGTGCCCCTCTCTGGGGAAGTGCCTACCTGTTTCCTGTTAGTTACAGCAAGTGTGCGGATGGTGAAGCCAGTTCCCAGCTCCTCCGAGATCAGCTTGACATGGAAATGGCCATAGGACGCCTCTCCGTGCACAGGCCAGAACAACAGGTACGTCTGTGGAGTGAGCACACGGGCCTGCTCACAGATGTGTGCTCACAGGGCCCACACGGAACAGTGCACGCAGTCACACGCCTACCGGGCGGGAGCTGCTCAGACCCTGCCCACGGCCCAGGGCCTGCTCATAGGGCCTACACGTAACAATGCACACGCAGTCGCATGCCTAATGCCGGCATGCAGGGGAAATGCTCAGCCCTCCGCGCATGCCCTGGTGGTTCAATTGCCCCTCAGAAATCCAGTCCGGCCAGGCATCAACACGCATGCAGCTCACGGCCCTCAGCTGGCCCCCGGGGTCCCACTCCGCCTGCTGGGGCCACAGCAGCTGCGTTCAGCGCTGGGGACTGGCAGACGCCCTGGCCAAGACAGGAGGGGTTTGGATGGCGCAGGGCAGCGGGGAGGCAGGCCAGGCTGCTGGGCGTGGCTGCGTGTCAGGACACTGCAGCACGGGCTCTGGCTGGGCAGGGACCGTGTGCAGGGAGCGCAGCAGGGCGCACGGGGCTGACCTGGTCCAGCTCCTGGATCTGGTTGAGCATGACCAGTGAGGTGCAGGCGTAGTCCCAGAGCAGAGACCAGAAATCCACCAATGTCTCCCTGAGCGGCAGCTGGGTGATGATGATGCTGTCTTCTGCCATGTATGACTGCAAGACGGACGGACAGGCAGGGTGGGAGCTACCAGCCATCTCTGCGTAGGGCTCTACCCCAATCGCCCCCGCAAGCCACACAGCTGTTCCCAGCCCTGCCGTGGAGGGGCAGCCAGGAACAGGGCTGTCATACTGTCCAGACCACCTCCCCCCAGCCCTTGGTGCCCCTGGCGGGGATACGCAGCCCGGCTTCAGGCTCTGGGTCCCACCTGCCCCTCCTGCCCCCAGCTTGGGCAGCCAGAGTCCCCAGTCCAGACACCCTGTGGGGTGGCACCGCTCCAGCAAGCCTCAGCGCTCACCCACTTTGTGCGGGGGGAGATAGGATGCGGCCCAGTTGGGTGGGGGGGCAGGGATGCAGCACAGCAGGGACTGAAGCTGATCAGTGGCACCATCTGCTGGCGCCGAAGCCTGGTGTCGTGGGACAGTCTCCAAGGGAAGAGCCGGCGCTCAGAAGCCCCGGGACTGGGCCCTGCCAGCTGGAGCAGACGACCCCCCTCAAACAGACTGAAGGGACCGTTCCTGCCCCTGCCCCTAGAAACAGGGCCGCGGGGAGCTCCTGGGGCTCGCTGCCCTAGCACCTCTCATGCCCAGGCCCGGGACAAAGGAAGCCAGAAACTTACGCCAACAAAGACTGCGTTGATGTAGCCAGGCGAGCCATCCGCCTTCAGGGAGGACATCAGGATGGGGCGGCTGCAATCCGCTAGGCGGGGACAGAAGGAGAAAGGTCATGTCTGCGCCAAGCACCAGCCACCCACAGGGCTGAGGAATGGGGGGATCTTCCCGCAGGGCCACACCCTCATGCTGCGCCCACATGCACCCTGCCCGGATGGAGATCTGCTGAGGGCACTTCGACCCCTGCTCGCCCAGCACTGAGGGTGGGGGTGCCAAGGGCACAGGGGGCAGGAGTGCCGGCTGGTGGACGTTGTGCGGGGCTGGAGGGATTTGGGCAGGGAGTAGAGCCCTTGGCAGAGCACTGGCTGGGGAGCTCTCCCAGCCGGGACAGGGCCGCAGGGCCAGGAAGGCTAGGGAGGGCCCTCCCTGGGCAGCAGGTCTCCGCAGAGCCCTGCCATGGTCTCAGGAAAGGCAGGTCTGAGGTCCTGGAACAGGGTGCACACCCAGCGCCCCGGGGGTTACCTGGCAGGATCTCCAGCTTGCGGTTCTTGGGCTGGTTGCTGGACTGCTCAGCCTCTGTGCACGGGGAGAGCTGGAACAGTTCGGAAAACTGCTGCAGGGCCTGCAGGGCGGGACGGTTTGGCGGAGTCAGCTCCCAGTCCGCGGCTCCCACCCGAGAACGGACTAGCGCCAGGCCACAGCCGGCCTCCACACCCTCACTCAGCGCATGGCTCCAACGATGCCGCCCAGACCCAGGGGCGCATGCCATGGACCGGATCCCACCTGGGTCTCCAGGCGCCAGGCCCATGGGGCGAGCGGGCAGGAAGCATGAGAGGGACGTCGGGAGAGGGCTGGCGGAGTGACCTCTCGTCACTGCACACAGCTGCTCCCTGGGCACCCCAGAGAGGTGCTACTTCCTGCCCCGCGGGGTCGGTCCTCCCGGACACAGCTGGGTTCTGGTGCTTGAACAGCACCAGGAGCGTCAGCGCGGAGCCCGCTGCAGCAGCCTTGTAATAAACAACAGCCTGGCACGCTGAGCTCCCGACATGTCCCCAGGGCTGGGAAACGCTGCTCCCAGAGGACACGGAGCACAGAGGGGGTGACTTGTCCTGTGTCACGCAGCAAGTCTGGGGCAGCGCTGGGAGAAGGACCCAGGAGTCCTGGCTCCCAGCCCCCTGCTCCAGGCAGAGAAGTCCTGCTTTCCTGGACCAGATCTCTGGGTGTGAGTCTCACCCTCCCATCCTGGGCCAGCCCTCGCAGCTCCTCCCACCGGTACCTTGAACTCGCGTGTGAAGCCATTGCTCTGCGTCTGGGCGTCGGGCAGGTGCAAGTGGCTGACGTGGCTGGGGACGTTCTCCACCAGGACCCCGGTGTTGCCGCACAGCAGCCCCTCCAGCAGTGCCTCATACAGGAAGGCGTACTGCTCCTGCGGAGGGGAATGCAGGCATCAACCCCAGAGCCCTGCCACAGCTGGGGGGTCATGCCAAGTGCTGGGAGGAGCCCAGGGACCAGGCTGGCGTCACATCCCTGCACCAGGCACTTTCCCACCAACGGAACGGGTTCTTGGCACGTTTCTCTGGGGAGCGGAGCCCCAGTTTTCTGCCCTCGCCCATCCTTTGGCCCCATGTGGTGGAAACCCTCCCTTTGGTACCAGCGGCCTACATGCAGCTCCCCCCTCAGCCTGCCAGTGCTGCCCCAGACACCCAGACACTACGGTGATGGGCGCAGTATAGACACCCAGATGTGGCAGATACAAGGAGCTCTCCCTCTGCCGCATTCCCACCACCCAGGCCCCATGGAGCCAGGCCCCCCCTGCTCACGTTGTGGCCCCTCTGGCAGAGCAATGCCCACCTGCAGCTGCACCCTCTCCAGGGCACCGGGACCAGCAGGGCTGAGCCCCCTGCGACCCATGGGAGGTGCTCACCCTCGTGCTCCAGAGGAAGGAGACAATCCCCCACGATCTGCCCTGGGCGCAGGCTCCCCACGCCCAGCCGGGCTCCCGGTTCTCCCCCAGGTGCCAATCCCAGGGAGGGAGGGTGCCAATCCCAGGAGCACCCGTGGGAGCCGAGTACCTGTCCTGGATGCTCTCAGATCCCAGGCCATGGTGGGTTCTGCCAGCACCTCCGGGGCTCAGACGTCCCCTCGGAGACGGGATGTCAAAATCCAGCCTCTGGGCAGCTTCAGTCTGGCTCCCATGGCCAGGGTGGCTTTGCAAGGCCAAATACATGTGGAGGGTCCCTGGAAGTAACCAGCCGGACCCTGGGACCCAGGAGCTGAGGTCAGCCGCCAGGGGTGTTACCTGAAGGCAACTAGCGCACACCACACCAGGTTCTTGCCCTTTGAATTCAGCACGACAGGCCGGGCAAGCAGCGAACACCTGCTCAGGTGTCCCCAGGTACCAGAAGGGCTCGCCTGGGGCATGCAGGGCTCGTAGTCTCACGGGCAGCCCTGGGAACCCAGCTGCCCTGCTGAGCCTCACCTTGGTTTGCACCATGCTGACCCGCTGCTCCCGCAGCCTCTGCACGCAGCGGAAAACGTCCACGTTGCCCTCGGCCTGCGCCATCTTCAGGAGGAAGTCCAGGGCGATGAAGGTGCCAGTGCGGCCGATCCCTGCGCTGGGAACACGGGAAGGGAATGAGGCGTTCGCTGGGCCCCGGGCCCTGGGCCTGTCCCCCCAGCCCTCCCCGCCCAGTACCTGCAGTGCACGAGCACAGGGCCGGCAGGCGCCTCCGACACCCTCTCGTTCACCATCTCCACCAGCTGCAGGAGCCGGGCTGGGTTGCTGGGGACACCGTGGTCTGGCCACAGCAGGTAGTGAAACTGCTCCACGTGTCTCGGGAGAGGACAGTCTGCCTGAGGGGAGGGGAGACGGGGGGACAGAGGGTTGTGCAAAGGGCAGCCTGGAGGTGGGGGAATGAGCCGGGGGTCCCCAGTGCTCACAGCTCCCTCCAGCCCGCTCTGCCATGGCCAGGCTGCTGGGAGCTCCAGAGCTCCAAAAACATGGAGTTGCCACCACCCCCTAGCTGGACAGGAGAGTGCCCCACGGGAGGCTGGGCCATGCAGCGGGGCTGGCTGGCGGGGGAAGGCCGGTTTCAGGGCCCAGCCTGACTATGCTACACAGGATGTTTGGATCTAGAGCCAGCAGGGTCCAGCCACCATGCTGCATGGGCTCAGACAGCCTCCGCTGCCCCAGCCGTGCTGCAGCTGGCCCAAGCACTTGCCTTTGGGATCTGCCCAGAAGCCGCTCTCCCATCTGCATGGGCTAGAGACAAGGGGATGGCAGCAGCTGGCTGCTGGCCGGGCTAACGCAGGGCGTGAACCTCCAGGAAGGCCCGGCACAGAGCCTCTGGAACAGCATCTTCCAGGCCCAGCAGCAATGCATGGCATGGCCCACGTCCAGCACAGGCCAGGGACCCCAGGCGCCTGACGGGCTAGCAGCTCCCAGCCCGGAGAGTTTATACATGTGGTCACAGCTGCTCCAGTTTAGGTTTGCTTGTTGTAAGTGCACCAGGGGCCTGCAGTGGGTGCCCCCGGCCCCTGGGACCTCCAACCCCTGCCCCACAGCGCTGGGAAATCCCTGGGGGCATGGAGGGCCTCGCAGGGCTGCCAGGCTGCCAGTGAAGCCCCAGGAGATGCTGAGCAGCGTGGCTCTGCCCCCTTCTCGCCCCGTTTCCTTACCCTCTGCAGGCGGAAGGTGCGCAGGACCAGGCCCGTGGTTGTGTGCGTCTCAGTGGGTGTCACGGTGAGGTCTCCGTACGCCCGCTCGCCCTCCGGCCAGTACTGCTCACACTTGGTCTGTTAGCAGCGGGTGACACCTGAGCTCTGGCAAACCCCTTGGGGGTGTCCCGGAGGCCACACTCTGCTCCCTCCACCATCCACTGGGGCCGTGTGCTGGCTGGTGGGGTGGGGAGCCCCTGGCAGGAGACACCCGTGGCCTGGCCCCTGGCCAGGGCCCTCCCCTGGGAAGTGCCTAGCGTTACCACGGTGTTACAGGTGCCCCCCAGGCTGCACACCCCTGCAATCCTGCCGCTCCTCCTGCCGTATAGGCCGGCTGCCTCGCTTCTCCCCTGCCTTGCTGCGCGTGGGAGGGGAAAAGCCCCGTCCCATCCATTGGCCCAGGGATTGCTGGCCCTGACTAGCTGTCTCATTCACTGGGGCCGGGAGGATGGTCTGGAATTTCCTCCCATCTCTCCCTAGTTTCTGGAAGTGTCCCTCTTTCTCCATTGCCCCGTTCCCTCCATCCCAGGTTTTATGGGTTCCTCTCAGCGCATCATTCCCTTAGCCCCCTACTCCTCTACCCCCCCCCAAACACACTTTGTTCCTGGTCCATGTAGGACTCTCTCCCGCTCATTTCGCTGCTTGGCTCCCCCTTGGCGCCCCAGGACAGGGCCCCCGCCCAAATCTGCTTCTCACCCTAGGCTGGCCTTCCCCTCCTGCATGCGGGCACTATGGAGAAGGAAAAGCCGCAGCGAGAGCCTGGATCCCCTGTGGCCTGGCTGGGCAAGGCCCTGGCAGAGCATAGACCCTGGCTGGGGGGGAGCTGGGGTGTTTGAGGACCTGCACCCCAAAGGAAGTTGGGTTCTCTACCTTGTTCTGCTCCACCAGGCCAGTTAACATCACAATGGCCGAGGCCTTCTCCTGCCAGATCATCTGCCAGAAATCCACCACCGTTCCAGGCAGCGGGGCTGAGGGGAGAGAAGTGTCACATCAGGACCCACGCGGCATGGCTACTACTGCCTCTTGCCATGCGCCTGGCCCAGGGCCGGGGCCACGGCACCACTCCCATCCTACGCGGCACTGAGGGGCTCAGAGAGTGCAGCGCAGGGTAGCTAGCATGCTAATGGCCTCCTGCTCCGAGCAACGCACCACAGCGGGGCTGAGGTCAGCAGTGCCAAGCCCAGGGAGGAGGCTGTCCAGCTGTGCTGTAAGATCTGAGGCCTTCTTCTTTGGCTAAGCAGCAGCAGCCGTGAGCTAAGTGGCCACATCCCACGTTCCTGAAATGACACCCTGTACCACCGGGCGGGAAGTGGGTGCTCCTGTCCTAATAGCTCTGCCACCACCAGACCGGGAAACAGGCCCAGCCTCTTTAAAGGAAACGTGGCGGGAGAGGATTCTGTGGCTGGAGACACCAGAACTGGCCACCAGGCTAGACGGGCCCTGGGCTGAGTCGGCTGGCAGTCCGTGTGCCAGCTCCACGCACCCCGGGAATGGACGGATTGGGAGCGCCCGGAGCCGGGACTGACTCCCCCATGGCCCACACAGGCCAAGCACTGGACAGAGTGACACTCCCCGGTGTCCCCAGGCAGGAGCACTCACCCTGAGCTGCGATGAAGAAGCCGGGGCTCTTGTAACTCTGGGGGGGGAGATGGCA
>ML677115.1:93497-109309 GCA_007922155.1 Mesoclemmys tuberculata | reverse complement strand
TCTCTATTGTCTCCAGAACTTGAGAGCCCTTCCCCTGGGCTCTTAACAAACAGGGGCTGTGTAGGCAAAGGAGGGAAGCCTCTCTCTCTCTCTCTCACACACACACACACAGAGCCCCGATCCTCCCTGCACATACACACACACGGAGAATCTCCCCTTGCCATGACTTTTATGTGCATTGTGAGCTGCAGCCCCTAGATGGCGACATTATTCATGGGGATGGCCATGCTTAATTCCTAATGAAAGAGGTGTCAGAGATCAAGCAATATTTTACTTTCATAACTGATGTGGCAAGCCCAGAGGTGCTGGGGCTCTGAAATGCCAAGCCTACATGTGCTGGGGCTCTGTCCTGGCAATCCCTGACACAAATTAAGCACTGACTGAGGGAGACTTTTCCCAGCACATCCCTCTCCTTTCCAGCACCCATGGCCCTTTAACTCTGGGCTGCATCCACACAAAAACTGCCAGGGCTTGGACCCCAATCACAGCAGGACTCAGAATTACCCTCCACTGCTCCCTAGGTCTTGAGTGCTTGCTAAGCAGAGTCATACCGATCTGTGTGTGGACATAAGGGGGGATTGGGCTCAAACCTGAGTCAGAACCTGGACTTAGGGTGCAGTGTAGACAAACCCAAAGGTTGAGGATTTTGTGTCACCAGTGATGAGATATTGAGAATTCTTGATGCCACCCCAGGAGCGCCCAGGAACACAAACCTCACAATGAGTTGGAGGTTGGTGACTATTCTATGGACTCATATTGTCCAGCCTGCCTCAGCATAACGGTCTTTGGAGTTCCATGGCCGGAGAAACCTCTCTGAAGTGGAGGGAAGAGGCCCCCAAGATGCTGCAACATCAGAAGGTTACCAGGGATTTTAGCTCAGAGTTTCACCTGTCCCAGGGGTGTCCTGGAAATTGTAGCCCAAAAGCACAGAGGTGGTTTCCTACAGCACTAACTGGGCTGACGTGGTCTAGCAGCATGAAGGGCAAGGAACAGCTGGTGAGGGATGGGAACCCAGGCTAGGAGAGGGGTCACAGGGTTAGCCACAGAAGTACAGCGAGGAGAAGGACCCTGGGGATGGTGGCAGATGGATGGGAACTGTTTGGAGTAACAGTGGTAGGGGGATTGGCACTGCTCAGATGGAAGATGATCACCACAAAAGTCACACCAGGCGTGTTCTCCTGGATCTAATCATGGGCATTTGGGCAGTAAACCCGAGGGTAACCAATGACCACACTGGTTACCCCGTTTAATGTTATCATCAGTAACCAGATCACAATCCCAGCAAAGTTAGAAGATCCCAGCCTCTTTGCACACCAGGGGTCCCTTGGAGTCACCCTAGACACAGGGAAAGAAATGGAGTTTGAGGGGGACCTGTCCCCATCAGCCATAAGAGCAGTGGTGGATTCTCCATTTCTGGATGGCTTCATATCCCCAGTGGCTGTCTTTCTGGAAGATACCCTGTCCAGACTCAAGTCTCAGGGCTCAGTGAAGGGGTAACACAGCACATAAGGTTAAAAGTATTATTTACTTAGGCCAATGAAATTAACACAAGCCTGTTGTAACATTGTTTCATTTTATAATTAAAGTGACCCAACTGCATTTTAAATTAATAGGAATATAAACTCATTGGACCGAAATGTAAAATGCTAACTGCTTTGTATCAACCCCCGGCCGGCCACCTATTGTAACAAAATCTCTGTGAAACTTACCAGCGCCGGGAGGAGTCAGCAGGCGCTAAGTACTAAAGGCTATGTAATCAGAATGTAGCCTTTGGAAAACCTGTTACTTCAAACCCAGTAAACTTCATCTAAATAGTATCAATCTCTGAGAAACTTCCTTTGAACAGTATCCATTCATGTATTGTAGCAAAATCTCTGTGACTGGAAACTCGGTAAACTGCATTTGAATAGTGTTGAGACATGTATTGCACTGGGTGATTCTTTGTCAGCAGGAAACAACAGCTGGACAATTAAGAAGAATAGAATCGGGTTTCACTCTGTCAGTTTCGCTGTTTCGGGGTGCAGTCTCCAATTACCCCATCGCTCTTGGAAACTTCTAATTGGCTAAAAAGTAGGCATATGGTTGTGAGGAAGAGAATATAGGTGATCAGAAAACAGGAAGTAAACTGGAGATGTCCCTTATCTTTGGAAGAACAACAGAATAGTTCTACATGTAGGCGTGATCTACCTACTGTCTCTTCCCAGCTTGCCGCTCAAACCTAAGTATAGAGTGTGGGGCTGTGTAACCTGAGTGTGACAGTATTTTCCACTCAGATGTAAACCCGGGAATCATATTAGTAGAATTGGAGTGCTGTTTTACTGCTGACAAACCTCGCCATTGCAGTGTAAGTATAATAGCATAAGTATAACTCTATAGTGTAAGCTAGCTTTGTAAATATAATTGTATAGTTGTAATTGTGACTGTGTTTTAAGTAGTTAAATTGTTGTATTAAAAAGAATCAATGGTGATTTTTAAATTGTAATTGATGATGTATAAATTATTGTAAGTAAAACAAAGTTGTTTGCAAAGCAATCTTTGACCCTCCTTATTTGAGGGATCCATATAAATCGAACCTGACAGCAAGCTGGTTCTTGTTGTCACCTCAAAGCCATCTTGGGAAAACGTTAACTCATGCTGTCTTGGTTCTGCTACTATGTGAAAAAAACAGACAGACAGGCAGGCAGGCAGGCAGAAAGAAAGGAAGAAAGAAAGAAAAATCCTAAATTTCTACCCTAACTGCAAGTTAAATCCTGTCAGAACCCCAGTGGTAATGTCCATTCAATGATACCCTTTAACCCAAGATAACCTTAACCCTTAACCCTAAACCCAGTATCCACCCTGCTCCAAATCACTAGATCCCACTTGAGTCCCAGATCGGGAAACTGGACCCAGGATTCCTGGCTCCCAGCCTCATTCTCATTCCACATGCCCAGGGCAGGTAAGGCTGGTGTTTTGCTGAGATATTAACATGCGGGGAGGGTTATACACATTGCAGGGTGTATCTGGGATAATGGTTACCAGTGGTTCCACCCACAGATCCCAGGCTCCACCTACTCTCCTGAAACAGCTCTGCTACCCTCAGCAATGGTTAAAAATCTTAGCAGTATTGCTATTCAACTCACCCTCTGTAGGTTCCAGGGTTAACAGTCCCCATTGATCTGAATGGGGTGGCTCAGGACTGAATGCAACAATCCTAGATGGGCGGGGGGAGGATCAAGGGAGGGCCAAGGGGTTGGATCTCCCTATTATTCACTAGTCTAATTCCCTGCCCCACAAACCCGTATCTCACTCCCCTCTCCCTTGGAGCTAGGGTCCAGCCTCCCATCTCCACCCCATACTTGCCCTGCACCGGGCTTGTCATCAGCAGAGCTATGGCCAGCTGGGAGCAGAGATGCCCCATGATGTAGCCTCACCTGGTCCTGTCTTGGCCAAACCCAGCTGCCTCCATCACTCTGACCAGAGCCCAGCTGGGGAAGAACACACTAGGGCAGGTTTTAATAGACATGGCTCCTGCTCTGCCCTCCCCAGGTCTACAGAGAACAGATGTGACTGATCCCACAATGTGCTACTCAAGGAAACACGTCTATTCTCATTCTGCTCTGCCTGGAATTGCCCCCTATGGGCATCCTAGAAAATGAAACGAAAATCAAACATCACCAAGCAGTGGGGATGCCTGAGGTGATTTTCTCTTCCCTGTTTTGTTAGCAGATGAATGGGTGAAGAAGAGATGGCCAAGGAGATAAAGATATCATGGGGCTGAGACTTGCAAGGGAGTTAGGAAAGTCTATCAGAGGGTTAATATTATAATGGGGGTTCAGATAAAGGGGTTCATAGATTCTAAGGTGCAAAGGCACTATTGCAATCATCTAGTCTGATCTCTTGTATAACACCAGCCAGAGACCTGTCCTCAAATAACTCCTAGAGAAGATCTGTTAGAAAAACATCCAATCTCGAATTAAAAAATTTCAGCAATGGAGAATCCACCATGACCCGTGGTGAATTCTTCCAAAGAGGCCCTCAGAGCCTCCTGCATCCTCTGCCCCTTGAGTGTCTTGAAGGGCCAGCCCGGTGCCCCTCTGCAGGCCAACACACGGGGGGCCTGGACCCCCTCATCCCTCCCCTTCGCTACCCCACTGGTTCCGCAGGTAGGTATTTATAGACTGTGATCAAGTCAACCCTTAACCTTCTCTTTCTTAAGATACAAACATAGATTGAGCTCATTAAGTCTATCTTTCTAAGGCAGGTTTTCTAATCACTTAAATCATTCTTAGGTTTCTACTCTGAACCCTTTCCAACTTCTCAACATCCTACTTGAGTTGTTAATACTAGCAATGGACACGGGATTTCAGCAGCAGTCACACCAATGCCAAATACAGAGATAAAATAACCTCTCTGCTTCTACTCGAAAGACCCCCATTTAAATATCCAAAAATCACATTAGGAATTTTGGCCACAGTGTCACACTGTGTGCTCATGTTCAGCTGATTATCCACCAAGACCCCCAAATCTTTTTCAAAGTCTCTGCTTCCCAAGAGAGATTCCCCCAGCCTGTGATAATGACTGACATTTGTTGCTCCTCGATGGTACATTTCCCTGTAGCCACACTAAAACACATATTTTTTGCTTGTGCCCAATTTTAAATGTGATCCACTTCTCTCTTGAATCCTCTTCATTATTTACCCATCCTCTTCATTATTTACCACTCCCCTAATTGTTGTGTCATCTGCAAACTTCATCAGTGATGATTTTATGTTTTCTTCCAGGCCATTAAGAAAAATGCTTCTAAAATGTTGATAGATACAAAATTATGTGCACTGGAAAACATAATCCCAACTATCCCTACAAAATGATTGGCTCAATATTAGCTGTTACCACTCAAGAAAGAGATCTTGGTGTCATTGTGGACCGTTCTCTGAAAACATCTGCTCAGTGTGCAGTGGCAGTCCAAGAGGTAACTGAATGTTGGGAACCATTAGGAAAGGGCTAGATAATAAACCAGCAAACATCAATGCTACGCCCATGGCTTGAATACTGCCTGCAGATCTGGCCGCCCCGTCTTGAAAAAGGCTACAGAGAAGGGTAATTAAAATGCCTAATGGGGGAGCGGAAGGGGAGACTGGAGAAGGTAAAGGGAGCTGGAGCAAGGCCTCTGATCCTTTTACTAGCAGCGATTCCACCAGGGCTGCGCAGAAGCAAAGCCCAGCTGCTCTCCCGGCATCAAGTTACAAAACCAGAGAGTGAAAGAGAAACTGAGGGGGATGCTTCCTTCCTTCCAATAACTCCGGGCAGAGAGAGACACAGAGACAGCAAAGGAAGCAGAGAGAAAAAATCAGAGGCAAAGGAAGAATTAACCTCAGGGTCTGCGCTCGAGTCTGTTCACCAGGTGAGCTACAGGAGCAGAGCTGGGAGGGGAGGGGCCCAGGGCTGGGCTAGCAGGGGGCTGCAGGTTGGGAGTGAGGGGCAGTCACAGAGCTGTGGAGGGAGGGGCCCAGGGCTGGGCTAGCAGGGGCTGTGGGCTGGGACCGAAGGTACCGATAGAGCTAAAATCCATACGTGACCCATCAGTGACTGGGGAGCCCATCTGAAAATGCCTTGTCCAGGGCAGGCTGCAGGAAGGAGAGCAGGTTCTCCCAGAACTGGTGGCTAGCGCTGCAGTTAGATTCACCAGCCAGGGCTCAGCCAGGGTCACAGACAGGGCTCCTGTTCGCTCACACTGGTTATGAGGCTAAAACAAGAAGTTACTCAGCCCCCTTTTCTGCATTTCAGTCTCCGGCT
This sequence comes from Mesoclemmys tuberculata, assembly GCA_007922155.1. Lineage (NCBI taxonomy): Eukaryota > Metazoa > Chordata > Testudines > Chelidae > Mesoclemmys > Mesoclemmys tuberculata. The sequence goes on along the minus strand of ML677115.1, from coordinate 103,534 downwards.
CCCAGTCAGCAACCAGGTCCTGTAAAGAGGTAAGTTCCTTAAAAAACCTCTGTTCACTTTACCAAAATGTTCTCCTGATCCCTGAAGGACCAGCCACATTGCCAGATCAATATGGGTTTGGATCTTACCCCAACTGCCACGCTGCCAGCCAATTTAGTTACCAAAACTAAAGGTTTATTATAAAAGACAAGAAACAAAGAAGAGGAGAGATGTTACACGATCAAAGTAATCAGATACAGACAAATGACTTCAAAGTCCATATATACCAGTTTCTCAGCAGTAGTGGAGTTCACAGGCTGGTACAGTCCCTCTGGCGTACATCCAGGGACTGGATGGGTCTCTGTCCTTTGTTTCACAGTTTCAGTTGTAGGTGAATTGATCCAGAGGCAGGAAGCAGGAATGAAGAGAAGATGGAAAGGGTGAAGTTGCATTTTCTGGTCTGCTGTGTAGCTTGTTTCAAACACAAGCTCACAGCCCTTGGGCAGGGAAAGGCACTTACGCCCCCCCTGACCACAGGCATGTCCCTACGGGTCCTCATAGCCATAGGTGCCAGCCTGTCTTCTCTCCCTGGGCTCACTGTATCATTCAGGCCCTCAATGATTCATCACTAATCTGCCTGGGGGGTGTGACCCAATAGCACAGCACAAGTGTTTGGACACAGATCTAACGCACCTCTCCATAACTTACAGTACGATGACAACACACACACACCCCGTACTATTACACACAGCACATTGTAACCTTTGCAGCGCTATCTGTCATGGCCTCGCTTGCAAGAATCGTTGCAATTTTGTCCTATGGGTATTAAATAATATTTCAAATGGTCATTCAGATTCCAGACAGTGTCACACCGTGGTTGAGAGTATTTCAGTGGCAGAACAGTCCGAGATCTGCCTCCGTCAATTCTACCCACTAGACCCCAGTCTCCTCCCAGAGGCTGGGCTAGAACCCAGGAGTCCTAGATCCCAGCCCCCCTGCTCTAGCATCTTAGCCCTAGTGTTCCCATGTGCTAGAGCCTGACCCAGTGGATCTCCCCAAGCCTGCAGGGTCAGAAGGATGGAGCGACTCCGGGAAGACGTCACCTGCTCCATCTGCTTGGACATCTTGAACGACCCCGTCTCCATCGAGTGCGGCCACAACTTCTGCCGGGGCTGCCTCTCAACTCACTGGCGCGGAGTCTCAGCCCAGGGGAACCAGTGCCCCGAGTGCCGGGCTCCCTGCTCCAAAGACAGGATGATCCCGGACACACGTGTTAAAAGCCTGGTGGAGAAAATCACTGAGCAGCTGCAGGAAGAGACAGAGCCGGTGAGACGAGATGGGCTGGATAAGGGGAAAGGAACTTTCCCATCTAGGGGATTCCGGGTCCGATCCAGCCCCAGGATGGGGACTGGCTGGCTTAGAGGGTTGGGGAATGGGACACATGGACTCATAGACATGAGAGCCAGGAGGGACCATCATGATCATCTAGTCTGACCTCCTGCATGTCGCAGGCCACAGAACCTCACCCGCACACTCCTGTAATAGATTCTTAACCTCTGGCTGAGTTACTGACATCCTCACATCATTATTTAAAGACAGGAAATTGCACAGAATCCACCATGTCCATTCACTCCTGTTCAGCCCAGCCAGTGACCTGCAGGGAAAGGTTAAAAGCCCCTATGACCTCTCCCAGTCTGACCCAACCCCAGATATGGAGACCAGTTAGACCCTGGCCATGTGGGCAAGACTCAGAAACCAGACACGAGAAAGAATTCTGTGTGGTAACTCAGAGCCCTGCCTATCTAGTGTCCCATCACCGGCTGTTGGGAGAATTTGCTGCTTGCAGTCACAGATGGCCCTCATCCCATTGTAGGCAGTCTCATAATACCATCCACCTCACAAACTTGTCAAGCGCCGTCTTGCATCCAGTTAGGTTTTTTGGGCCCTTTGGAAGGCTTTTCCAGAACTTCACTCTTCTGATGGATACAAACCTTCATCTAATCAAGCCTAAACTTGTTCCTGGTCAGTTAATATCCATTTATTCTTCTGCCAAAACTGGCACTGAACTTAAATAGTCCTCTCCCTCCCTCGTATTGATCCCTCTGATGTATTTATAGAGAGCATCATATCTCCACTCAGCCTTCTTTTTGTTAAGCAAATTCCTTGCATCTCCTCTCATAAGGCAGGTTTTCCATTCCTCAGATCATCCTAGTCACCCTTCTCTGCACCTGTTCCAGTTTGAATTCATCTTTCTTAAACATGGAGGACCAGAACTGCACACAGTATCCAGATGAGGTCTCACCAGCGCCTTGTATAATGGTACTAACACCTCCCTATCTCTACTGGAAATACCTTGCCTGAAGCATCCTAGGACCACATTACACTTTTTCACAGCTGAATCACATTAGTGGCTCATAATCATCCTGTGATCAACCAATACACCCAGATCTTTATCCTCATCTGTCGCTTCCAACTGATACATCCCCAGTTTATAGCAAAATTTCTTCCTGTTAGTCCCTAAGGGGGTGACCCTGAACATTTCACTATTCAATTTCATCCCATTTCTGTCACTCCGGTTTTCAAGGTTGTCCAGTTCTTCTTTTACAGATTACAAATCCTTGCTATTGGGATTGCAATTTCATGTGCCAATTTCTTTAATATTCTTGGGTGGAGATGATCCAGTTCCCTCAGTTTGGTCTTATTAAGCTGTTTGAATTTGTCTTCCATTTCAGCCAATTCAGTAGTAATTTCTACTTGCACATTCTTGTTCCCATCAGCCACCTTGCCACAAGCTTCCCCTTACACTTATTTAAAAACTGAGGCAAATAATATTAAAAAAATTGGCCCATGAAATTACCAGTTCCCCAGTGCTTAGTGTTCCCACTTCTTCTTTCCTAGTTCTCTTTTTATTTGTATGGCTAAAGAACCTTCTCCTGTTGATTTTAATTTTCTTTGCAAGGTTCAGCTCTGTGTGGCTTTGGACAGTTCTCACTTCTCCCTCTACTTTCTAACCTTCCAGAGGAAGCTTTCCTTGCTGATCCCTCCCATCTTCCATTCCTTGTGGGCTTTCTGCTTTCTCTTAATCCCCTGTCTGAGATTTTTGTTCATTCAGCTTGGTTGGCAACCCTCCCCTACGGGCTTTGTCCTGGATGCAGACTCCAGATAGTTTCTGCAACTTTCACTTCAAGTAATTCCAAGTCTCCTCCAGACACAAATCCTTGAGCTTTACAGGACAGTCCACTTCCCTACCTAATTCCCTTTATTTTTTAATTTGAAATCCATAAACCTAGCTGCTGACCTATTGTGGTTTATCCTTCCATTTAGTTTAAACTGAATTAGCTCATGGTCATCTTAGCCAAGATTGTCCTCTACAGCCAGTTCTTCAGGGAGGTCATCACTACTTACCGCTACTAAATCTAAACTTGTATCACCTCTTGTGGGTTTGGTGACCATCTGGTGAAGAAATCTGTCAGCTGTCACATTCAGGAATATCTGGGCCCTATCATCATTATTAGTAGCACTTCTCCAATCTATATCTGGGAAATTAAAGTCTCCCATAACCACACAATTCCCAGGGGGATTTATTTCATTCAGACTATTAAAGAAGTCTCGCTCCATATCCTAACCAGATCCTAGACCCCACGCTCCATCCCAGGGCTGCATCTGGTAGTTTTCTTCCCCAAAGTGCTTTTGACCCAAACAGATTCTGTTTTATCTATTCCATCACTTCTAATTCTTTCCGCTCCAACTCCTCATTAAAACACAATGCTACCCCAGCACCTTTGTCTTCCTTTTGTCTTTCCTGTACTCCAGTCATGTCTGCAATTGCCCCATGTTTCTGTTATCCTGTTAATATCTGGTTTTACTCCCACACTTCGTAGTCCAGTTTCTCACCGAGGCTCCCTGTGTTGCTGTGCAGACATCTTATTCCTTCTGCTTGGCTTTGCCCAGATCTCTCACCATGGGAGGTACAATCATTTTACTGCCAGTATCAGCTACCCAGTGTCAGTCATCTTGGCACTATCGTTCCCCTTCTCATCCCTTCTCCGACCCTCTCCCATTCCTTTCTCCATTGCCGCAGCCTCTCCTACTTGATTTTCCTCCCGCTCCGTGTTAGAATCAGGTGTGGAGATTCCACGAACATCAACCAGGATTCCTAGTGTAAACAGCTTTTTAATCAGTTGTGCCAACCTCCCTCCTGAAATTTTATCTCCCTCCCTGCTGAGCTGGAGTCTGTCCCATGAGAAGAGTCCTCTGTCCGTGAGCACCTCCCAGTGGACAAACATCCCACGTCCTCCTTAGCCCCACTGCCTGAGCCATCTGTTCACCATCATCATCTTGTCTTGTCTTCACTCCCCTCCTCCAGGGACAGGAAGAATCCCACTGAAGATCACCTGAGTGTCTGATTCTTTATGTGTCTTCCCCAGCCTGGCACAATCTCCCTGGATGGGTCCCAACCAGAATATAGGGATCTTCCCTCTCCAGGGACTGTTGACTCTGATCTCGGCCCAGGGCAGGGGACTGGCTGGCTTGTTTGGGGAATGGCACACAGGAATCTGATCCTGGGGGCAGAGGCCTGGCTGGCTAAGGAGTGCGGCCGCAGTTCTGACCCTGCTCCATCTCTACAGCAGGGGCCAGAGGTTCAGTTGGAGCCGGGGCACCCGTTGCAGCTGGTGCATCTCGATGAAGAAGGGGCCCTGATCCTGGATGAGGAGGCCCTGAGCTCCTGGCTGGAGCAGGAAGGGGTGGGGGATGCCCCCATCTGCCTGGTGTCCATCATCGGGGAGCAGCGCCAAGGCAAATCCTTCCTGATGAACTACCTGCTGCGCCGGCTACGGAGCCTGGTGAGTGTAAACGGGAGCAGGAGTGAGCGGTGGGTGTGAGCGGCCCCATCCTGCCCCCTGCTGGAGGGCTCAGAGCTGCACATGCATCTGGGAGCGCCACTCCGCCCTCCCCAATATGTCCGGTTAGGTGGGGCTGTGGCTGGACCCTAGCGTGTCTGTCTGCCTGGAATTCTGTCTGATACTATTTTCTGTCTGTCTTTCTGGACCCAAGCATATCTCTCTGTCTGCCTGTGTGTCTGTTTGGAACTCAGTGTGTCTGTCCGTCTCTCTGTCTAGGCAGCAGTGGTTCTGTTGATCTGTCTGTCAGATTCTGAGCATGCCCGTCACCATATATTCTTCCCCACCCCAAATTGACTCCCCGTTCCCCACCCCACCGAGAGCTTACATCCTGGGGGCAAGGGGCACCAGTCACTCTCCACTCCCACCGTGCACTGACTTCCCCCCCCTTGTGTTTCCTTCCGGCAGGAGGCAAGTGAAGGGTCGTGGATGGGCCGGGAGGACGAGCCCCTGGAGGGGTTTGAATGGCGCATGGACGTACAGAGGGTCACCAAGGGGGTGTGGGCGTGGAGTCAGCCCTTCTGGGTCCCACACAAGGAGGCCAAAGTGCGTGGGGTTGTGTTGGGGATGCAAAGTAATAGGGAAGGGAATCATAAGGGTGTGGAGAGGGGGATTAGGGAAAGAGGGTAGAGGGCTCGGAACAAAGGGAATGGGGAAAATAGGGAGGGAAGGATGGAGACGTGGGAAGGAGGCGCCAGGATAACCTGGCGGGATGGATAATGGGGGGAAAGGAGAAGAGCGAGAGGAGGGAGCGAATACTAGGGCGGGTGGAACAAGATGCCAGGTGCCATCGGAGCTGAACAGGGGGCAGGCTCCAGAGGCGGGAGGGTCCGTGAGTTACTGCACAAAGCCGGGAGCTGACTTGGGGCCGTCACTCTTGTCCCCCAGGTGGCCGTGCTGCTGGTCGACACCGAGGGCTCCATGGACATTGGAAGCAACAAGGAGACCAGCATCAAACTCTCCGCCTTGTCCATGCTGCTCAGCTCCTACCAGGTTGGGGGAGCTCACCAGGAGATGCTGTGTGGCAGCAAGTGGGGGGAGGGCCTTGTGCTCCATGAAGTGGGACGGAGGCTCATTAGGGGGCCCTGGCCCTGGCAGTCTGGGCTGGCCCCGATTCCCACAGGGGCACTGTGCAGCGGGGTTATGATGTGGCCTGGGCCGGCCATCGCTGCTCATGACTGTAGCTCTGTCCGTCTCCTGATTATTTGCAGATACTGAATATTGGCCGTCGGGTGAAGGACCCGGATCTCGAATACCTGGAGGTGAGGCAGGGCAGGCAACACAGAACATGGCTGTGGAGTTTGTGCATTGGCCCCACTGGGTGATTGTCTCTCCGGATAGGTTCTGTGGGGAAACTGAGGCCCAGTGGAGAGAAACTGACTCTCCCACGGTTCCATAGGTCTCTTGAGTCAGCCCACACAGCCCAGCCTGGCTCTCTGCTCCCAGGTGTCTGGGGTTGGCCACTGGGCCAAAGTTAGGACCCATCACTGCCCTCCAGCCCAGCTCTGCCATTGACGGGAAGGCTGCTGGGGCCAGGGCCTGGGGCAGTCGCTCTGCACCCTGCTCTGATTTGCTTTTCTCATCCGGCTCTTACCCAGTGACAGCCCCGCTGGGTCGTGCCCTTAGCGACGTAACTGCCACATGCAACATCTGGCACATCCTGCCCTCGGATGTACCCCGGGGGGGTGGAATCTCTCTGCATGGGACGGGTAGGCTTGGGAGGGATTGTATCCATCTATGCTGCGCTGGGTCTGATTGCTGGCAAAAACCTGGTTAACGCAGAGTGACGGCGGTCCGGGGAGAGCCTAGGTAAACGCAGCATGGCCGAGATCATACGAGCCATGAATACAGCCGTGGTTTGTCCCTGGGGCTGTGCAAAGAGTGTTGGCGGCGTCTGTCAGCCTGAGGCAGTGGGCTTTGTGTGGGGTGGAGGGTGTATCTTGGGAATGCCTCGGGGAAAGGTCCCCACATCGGGATCACTGATGCGACCTGCCCCCCACCTCTACGGAGTGTCCTGGAGAGAGGGGACGAGCCCTGGAACTAGACTTGCCCCTCTGTGGGATATAGGGCATAGAGGAGGGTGTGTACTGATGGCCATCCCCTGGCATCAGATCTCTGTGCCCCCTCCCCAACCTCCCTGCACACCCGCTTGGCCGGAAGCAGCCTGATTCTCTCCACACCGTGTCCATCTCCCCTTTCCTTTCGTGCTCGCTGGGCCTCGCTCTCTGCGATGGGTGGAGGGAGAAGCTCAGATGGGGGGATGGGGCTGTCAGACCCCTTTCTTTGCACAGGCAGGGTCCCCTCCTCCCCATGGCAAATGCCTATGGAGCCCCAGACTCACCCCCCACCCTTCTCTTTGCTCTGCAGATGTTTCTACATGTGGCTGAAGTGGTGGGAGAGGCCTACGGACTGGAGCCCATTCAGGTGAGATGGTGTCATCCCTCAACACCCACCCTGCCCCACATATCCCCCCATAGCACCCCTGCCCTATGCGCATCGTTATAGGGACTTTCTGTGCAACTCCATTGCCATGGCTGCCAATATTTAGTAACGCAGCATCGCCCTGTATTCACCGTGAGGGGGCCTCTATCACACAGCTGGCTACGAGCCATGAAACCAGCAACCTGCCTTTCTACGCAGACCTCGTCCACCCCCCGCCAGCTCGCCTGCCTTCCAGATGCCCTTTATGGTCATTTTATGGCACCACGGGGCCTGCGGGTGGGATCTCCTGGCACAACGAGCGCTCAGCGAATCCCTCAGTTGTCACCCCCCAAGGCCTGGCCAAGGACCTGCCAAGGCGCCTGAGCTGGTTTCAAACAGGTCAGAGCAATTGTGCAGCTGGTCCCTTCAGATGGGGTGGCTCTAACGACCTGCGAGCCAGCTGTGGTCATCTTCAGACTAGTGTGTGCCCCTGACGAGTGCCTGCTGACTTACATCGACGACGGGCTGTCGGCTCTGCACCTGGCTGACGATGACGCTATCAAATGGCTGGGCATGTTGCACATACGCTGAAGACGCATCCCCCACCTCACAGCTTGCTTCTGCCCCAGGCACCCCCTGCCCCATTCCCTAAGGGTTCAAGTTTCTCCTCCTGACATTGTCCTTCTCCACATCCCAGTGTTCTCCACCCCCCAGTAACCCCCACTGCCCTCCTGTCTCCCTGCAGCACCTAGACCTGCTGGTGCGGGATTGGAGCAGCTCCCTGGTCCTTGGAGCCGATGGTGGGAGGGAGTATCTGAGAGAAGTCCAAAAGGTGAGTGTGGGTTCATGGGGATGGAGACTGAAACATGAGGCCTTTCCCCTCGAGGGGTCTGGTAGCACCACCCTGGCTAAAAGTTGCCTGACAAATCCCATTATAAGATGCCTTTTTAGCTGCTTTTAACTTTGCCAAGCTTTGACTGTTCGGGCTGAAATTTTCCATGTTTGTTCTCGCCTCAGGCTGAATGCTTTCTGTATTTCTGCATACGAGCATGAGAATGGCCATACTAGGTCAGACCAATAGTCCATCCAGTATCCTTCTTCTGACAGTGGCCAAGGCCAGGTGCTTCAGAGGGAAAGAACAAACCAGGCAATTGTCAAGTGATCCATCGAGCCATTTCTGAGAATGCGGCTAAAGAAAACCACGTGGTTTGGCAGCATTGAAAGAAAATTCAGATGTTCCTTTTCTGAACATCTCTAGCAAATGCCCCATGTCGGAGCAGAGAACTGACATTTGGCTGGGGGTGGCCCGTGTGTCAGATATTTGCCCTGGGCTGTTCCCAAGACAATCCCCCCCACATTTGGCCAAGTAACAAGCCAAGTCAAATATTACTCAGGAGAGACTTGCTAGATCACTGTTTCTCAACCTGGGGGACCTGCAACCCCGAGGGGGGCTGTGGGATGGGTTTAGGGGGCTCACAGGTGCAGAGCTAGTGTTAGGGTGTGTGACATTACCCTCTGCTATCTGGACTGGCATATCACTGTGTCACCTCAATCCCTCACTCCTGGACCCCATCTTTCACTTGGCCTGCTGTGTGAACCCCTACCCCTATCTCTGCCTTTTACATGTTTCCTCGTCACCCCCTGGGGTCAGGTGATCGGCCATGTCCGGCAATGGGCATGATTTCCTCCACTTGCGTCAAATGAGCGTTGTCGTATCAGGTGCTCAGGCCAGGTCATTGATCTTGTATGCAGGCCTCTGCCAGGCATGAACCCTCAGCTTTGTGTTTGTCTGCCTCTATTCAAGCCATGTGAGACACACATTGGGGATATGACAGAGCAGAATTTCATATCTGAACATATGGATGAGTTTGCAGGAAACATGCTCCCATAACAATAATGTTCAGTACGTCATGAGCTTTCCAACAACACCTTCCATGGCACACGTTGCATCAGACAACACACAGTTATACTATAAGGGTGAAGATGAATGATACACAAATCACACCGTAAGGGTGTACGTGGGCTACAGCGTGTCACAGGGGGTGACAAGCAAGAAAAATGCCTGGGGACCCCTCACCACGGGGGATGCCACAAAGCTAAGTTACATGCTTCAGCCCACGGTGGCTCAGGCCCAAGCGTAAGATGGGGGTGGTCACAATTTTTTCAGGTAGGGGGGTCATAGCTGTGTTTGAAGTCAAAAAGAGGACGGCCCTCACAAAAAGGTTGAGAAACACGGTGCTAGAGTTTACCTTCTGCAGTCTCCAAAGAATCCGTCTGCACGGAACATGCTCCAGCCCGGGCTGCAGAAGAAATGCTGGAGTCTCCCTGTAATTGCTGCCCCAGGCCAAGTGCCAGAACTGAGAGTGGGGGCGCCTGTCACTCCAGTGTTTACATGAGCCCAGGTAGTGTGGAGGAGGAAGCAGCTTCTTTGCAGTGTGGAGGGGAGAAACACCAGGTCAGGGGGAGGGAAAGAAGGAGGCTGGGACAAGGAATGTGGAGAAACCAGGACCTGGAGAAGTGAAGACTAGGACTGAGAGCCACTCCTCTCTCTTCCTGCCATCCCCTGCCTTGTTCACTGCGCCCCTCCCAATGTCTGCCACAAACGAGGCAGGGCTCCCACAGATCCTCTCCTACTGCCCAGCAGCTCTGGCTAACACTAACACTGTGCATCGTGTGTCACTATAACGATTCCCTCTGGCTCCGGCAGAAGCTGGCGGCGACGTCCCCTTGCAAACA